>CAJNOL010001820.1:16377-53415 GCA_905250125.1 Rotaria sordida
TTTCCTATCGAGTGATAAAAATATTTTCCTTCCAGAATTGTGTCTATAAAAAATTGTAAAGACTGACATTTTGTACCATTACTTTTGTATCGTATGTTAGTATAATGATTTTCTATTTTTGAGAAAGAATAAACTATTACGCACAAAATTAGAACGACTTAGAAAATCTATAAGTAATAGTGTGTGGATAACCTTTTACCCTCCCATTGGCAACTGGAATTGCCATTTTTAGAAACATTGTAGAAAATACAGAACACGTGACATCAACGAACTCTTTATACACTGTGTGTAGAGAACTCCTTAAGCTATCAATTAGTAAACAAAAACATTTTATATCCTTACTCTGTCCCTCAGATATACGACTTACAAAAGAGACAATTATGAGAGTATCACAAAAACAAAAGACTCCTTCTTTGTAAATTGATTTGTTTTACCTACAAGAAATACTTATTTTGATGATGTGCTACGCGATAAATACCGACAAAAGTTGCTACCATTGAATAAAACGTTTCAAAAATTTCACATGAATTAGTTGAACAAGAGATGGTACGACCTAAAATGGCAAATAGAGTTGCCATTGGGAGTAATGACATGAAAAAAAAGATTAGAAGTTCTTGTCTAAACACAATATTTGTTAATGCTTACGCATAGATAAGTTAACAGACTGCCGTCATTTATGAATACGAACATCATTTGTTGTTATATAAATGTTTGGCATAGGTGTAGGCAGGTGTGAATGTCGATGTCGGACAAGAAGAGACCTCCACCACACTCACACCTACATTCTAATTCTTTTAAATCTTATCATATTCGAAGTCGAAGAAGAATGAATCAATAATTGTATCCTTTACTTGATGATTTAATTATTTCGAGTAAAACAGGTTTCATATACATAAACAGTTGTGTCAGAAGTACATGTGTATTAGAGGAAAAAAAAAGGAAATCTTTTTATGTGTTGGTTTCTTTCTTTATTCCTATTATTGAATTAATAAAATATATGGTGTTTTTGCGAGATCAACAAGATGCTCGCAAAACATTTAAAAAAAATTTATGTCGCTACTGCCCCAATGGTAATTGGAGTTGCCAAGTTACCGCACATACAGGGAAACACACCTGGTCGATCTGCTTATATTATTGGCCTACAGAAGAGGACAATGCTCTGTTTCCATAGTTGTTTTACTAGTGACTCTTCTGGAACCGTTATGGGAGATAAAAGGATAATATTGTCATGTTTATTTTTGTCATCTAAATGGATGATAAGTATTGACATAATTAACATACATTTATTAATATCATTTTTATCTTTTTGAAAGAAATCATAAAAATATTGAGAATACTCTTCTAAATCCTTAATAGAAAAACTCTCATCTTCTTTCTTTATGCTGGAAATCAAATTTAAAAAAAAAATAGTTTTCATATTTTTCACTTGTACATCAGGGGTCTGAAGGATTCTCATTCCATTCGATGCACAATAAACACTAATTTTCCTCTGTGTGTGTGTGTGTGTTATAGTATGATTAGGAACTAAGAAGTTCATACCTAATCAAATAGAATTTGACATAAATGTTGGAATATGATAGTAATCCATTGCTCTATGTTAGAGATCAATCGAATAATTGTGTACAAATATTTCAGACTATGGGCAGATGCAATGAGTAAAATTAAGTGTTCAATCTATTCGTATATATTTCTTTCAAAAACTTGGTAGACATCAATCCAACTACAATAACAAATGTAGTTTCTAAACCTACTGCTGTATTATTGTTTTTTTTCTTCGATTAGTAGATGGGTAATTTCTTCATTACTAAAAATATTGCAGAAAGACAAAACCTGATCACTTCAACAATTTGCAATTTCTAACCATACTTTCTATAGATATATCTAGCTCAGTAGTTTTAGAATATTTCAAAAGAACAAATATTTCAGATTCATGAGCAATGCAACATCAATAACGTTCTCCGTATAAGAAGTGACTATAGATTCAAATTAAATTACTATACCAGTACTTCTCTCGACAAGTTAATAGATAATTTGATCGTGTTTATTTTATCAAGCACATAAGGATCTTGCAATAAAGACATCTTTGTTTTCATAGAATGGTAGTGATGTACATTAATATAAAAAAATTTAAATCCAAAAAATATGTTTGATGAAAAGAACTTCAATTCATATTTTCTATATTTATTTTATCCTTAAAACTCTTCTCTTTTTTTTCCATATTGTACCTTTTCAATCAGCAGCAATAGTCTTATCTATGTATATGACTAACACAAAATATAATTACAGATTCATCATAATGATTCACCTTATACTTGTCGCCGCTGATAAGTGTTACAAATATTCTATTTTGAAAGACTACTATATTTGTTTTGTTCCGTATGATTAATGAAGTTTTGTAGTGTAATTCTTAGTATTAATTAGGTGATGAGTGTTGATAATAAAAATATAATAAGATACAGAGTGATTAATAAAGCTTCAACTTGTATGACAACTTAATCAATCTTTATCCTGATCTCAGGATTGTATTGATGAAGTATAGTTTGTCTACATAAGCAATTGATGTCTATAAATTTATATTAAAACATTTGTTGATTGATTTTTGGATCGTTCTCATCGATATATATATATATATATATATCTGTTTATTATAGCTGTTGATGTTTTTTATCTATCGATTAGTTGTCCAAAATTTATGTTCAGCACTTGTTGTAATTGAAATCTTAATTCTTGCATATTTCTTCGTCCTTATCTACGTAATTGAACTTTTATGGAAAATCGATCGGTAGAAAGCGAGTGTAAATGTTCGTATGCTTGAAAATTTAAGAAAACCGACGAATATATCAACTATTCATATATTTTCAATACAAAAAGTCTTGTCTTCAATTTGTTTATCAAATAGTAGCAGTAAAACTTCTTCCAGTACAGAAAAATGTGTGCAGTCGTTAGCTACAACTCTCAAAGGTCTGAGTGATCGTAGATATATAAACAAAAGCAGTCAATTACCTGCCAGCTGTTATATTAATGCCATATGTTATAATTATGATGTTTATTTCTCAGCACGTCTTGACTATATGGGTCAATAATCTAGATGATTTCTTTTATGGATATCATTGTGAATTATTTAGAATGTGAGTCAAAGTATATATAAACATTTGCAAAGATCATCTAAGATATTAATTATATCTTCTCATTTGTTAAATGATATCGTTTATTTTTCATAGGTACTACATACTTAGTCATTCTTATTTTAATTAGTTTTGTAAGTTTTATTCTAATAATAAATGTACGCAAATATAAGTTCTGTATACATCTTGTTAAAGTTTATCACAATTATTTATCACGAAAACGAAATAAAAAATAGAGAGAACAGAAAAAAGTTCATACAAAAGATTGAAAACAACAAAATAAGATATTAACTATTTCTATTGGTTGATATTATAGTTGTTTTCAACAAATAAGATTGATAAGTTGTATGTTTGCATTTGTTTTTACAAGTTGAGTAAATATGATCAATAAAAAAGTACTTACTTCAAAGTACTCAAACAATAAGTTTCGACAATTTACATGTTCAAATAAACATAATGTATTTTTTACATGATCAACTGAATCATTGATTCCTACAATCATATATTGACAACAAAGATTGAGTATTATTGTAATAAAATGAGATTCATTTTAAATAACTACATTTCTAAAGAGTTACATTGACAGTATGGCCGAGCGGTCTAAGGCGCCAGTTTCAGGTACTGGTCACTTGTGGCGTGGGTTCGAATCCCACTACTGTCAAGCTTCTTTTTGAGCTCCTATAAAATAATACAAAGAACAGAACGAAAAAAATATTTGCTAATAATATGCCATAACTGTTTTTTCTCTTTTTTCTTTCTTTCCTTTACTAAACCGTCGATAGTCTAGTATGTCTCTTTCTTCCTTTCTTTATCATTCTTTGTTCCTTCGCAAAGAAACGAACACATGAGCACGATCTCATAATAACAATAGTCTCATTGTCTAGAACTTCATTCTTGAAATATAAACAGAAAAAGCTTGTAGATATTTCAACACTATTTTGTCACTATGTAACATGTTGAATATCAATGAAATTTGATGTTAATGATATATGTACTGTAACATCGTAAGAGAAAAAATGTCATTCGATTCCCGAATGCAGAGAGTGAGCTATAAATAGTACTACGATAAAAAGAACTCAAATATCTCTGCTTTGTTTCATTCGAATAGACTGATATTTTAGTTGATGGTAGAAGCTTACTTAAAGTTTTTCTTTTTCATAGAAATAACCTAAATAAAGTTTATTGTCAAGTTACATTTTTGGTTTCATTGAAAAACTTTCATCTATTGTCAAGTAAGAAAAGTACCTATGAAACGTTTCATAGATAATTTTCAGTTGTCATCTAAAAGAATAAAAAGAAGAAATCAAAACAAACTTTATGAATAATATTGTATTGATCCACATAGAGCAAATTTTCAAAACTAATATTTTAACAGTCAAAGTTTTCAAACATGGAACACTGGTTTTTACAAAGAAGTCAGGACTCAAAGAGCTACAATTGTATATTTTACTTATAGGGTAAAAATTCCAGTATTTGAACTGACGACTAGTTTTGAAGAATTACTCTATGTACATCAATAAAATTCACTTTGATTTCTTATTATTATTCTCTTAGATCAAAACTGAAAATTATTTATGAAATGCTTCATACATATTTTTCGTATTTGGCAATAGATGAAATTTCTTCAGTGAGGCCAAAAATATAATTTGATAGTCGTCTTTGTTTACATTATCTATATGAAAAATAAACTTTAAATAGGTTTCTATCACTAATAAAAAAATCTGCCCATTCAAACGAATCAAAGAAGAGATATTTCAATTTTTTATCGTAGTACTATTCATTATGGATGAAAGAAAGAATTAATTGATATTATTTTTTGTGTAAATATTGAGTGTATTGAAGATCTATCAATTTATTTATTATCTACATATTAAAAGAGATGTGAGTATCATATGATGAATCTTTTTTTTTTTAATCAAAGAAATAATTTTCATATTTTGAATATAAATCAAGTGTTTTAAACACTATGATTAGTACTATTGAAACGACTACTTTTAATATCAATTGATTCTATCATAGTGTTGATCATAACATGAAAACACAATTTGAATTTGCAACCTATGTAATCATCAGAAACAGTCATTTGCATTTTTAAATATATGAATCAACAAAACATAAAAAGAAACATGTTTCACTTATTTTCAAGAGCATGAAATCTTGTATGTAGTAAAAAGGATTTGTCAATGGACGATGCACATATTTATATGCGTAATAGTTGAGAGTAAATATGAAATGCTATTAAATTAGATGAAATTATTCGTTGTTCTCCAAACAATGATTATGTTAAACGTTTGCTTTTTCTTTGGTTTTTTTTACCTTTGTTGTAGAAAGAAATAGCAGAGAATTTCGCATACATACCTTATTAATAATTCAAATATTATTTACTCCTCTTATATTCATTCAAATCTTGCTTTGATCAATTCATAGATTTATGCAAGTATGATCTAGCTCGATATTATAAAAATAGAACATTGGAGTAGATGAGGATTTTTAGCAGTCTCTATGAAATGCAGAAGATAAAAATGCATTTTTTAAGTAGCTACAAAAATTTTTATTAATATTCGAGGGAATCTATTTGATTATTTTTTTAAAATATGTTTGCTCTTAAGTATTGTTCTTTCAGCGTATTTGCAATAGTTTTTGTCAGCCGTTAAGAAGAAAAGAGATAAACGATTTTTGGACTTTCAAAACAAGTAGACTTTTCTACTTGTACTCTGAATTGATAACATTTAGTAAACACGTACTCTAAGATATTCGCAGTAGATTTAGAGGCCTACTCTATATATTTAATCTATAAATGAAAAAGTTCCTCGTACCTTCTCGATGTAGGGATGTATCTACCTTTTTTTAAACATATGACATAATGGGCACATAACTTGAGTCAAACATCGATTAGCGAATGATTTATACTCTGAAGTTCCACTGTAATATGATAATCTCTCAGATTTCGTGTCATTAAATCGTTATATGCTAATTAGTCGTCAAATCTAACTGACTTCACTCATAGCTTGTTCTAATTAGTTGTCATATTTCGTGTGTGGCCAAATTTTTTCTAAATGAGGATTAGAATGGTCTGATTTTAATTTTATTTTTGTAACACTTCAATATAACAGAGTTGAACTGATGTTATCATATTATAATTTTGAATATGTTAGACATATGTTATTACACTTTTGTAGAATAGCATATTATCTACATACAATATAAAAATAGATAAATGATTTTCGAAGTCAGTATATCATAGATCGAACCAATCTGTATTACATATCATATTACTATTATTGGTAGCTTTTTTTTGAAATAATATATCTACTGTTGATAGTAATATTACATTGAATTACATACTTTGTTTCTTATAGTTAAGATATTATTTTCACTTTTCTATTATATTTTAGAAATCAATCGAATTTGTTCTTTGAGGACAATGAGTAACGTGGAAACTGTCAATGACATTAAAAGACGTCGCTTGGAATTAATGAAACAACTTGATACGTTGGTGAAAACAAGACAACAAAGAAACACATATATTTCTAAACAATTAAACAAGAGTATTAATAAATTAGAGAGAGAAATTCATGATATGACTATTAAACATCGTGAGGCAATCAAGAAATGTTATTCAGGATCACTAAAAGCACAAAAATGAACTGTTTTTATTTTTTAATGAAAGACATTCATTGATTACTATTTAACCAATTTCTACTGAATCCTTGTTGTAAATATGATATCTAAATCGATACACTATGTATAATAAAGAACATTTTTCACTTATACAATCTTAATTATATGATTGTTCGCATATAGTTCAAGAAGGAAACAGTTGAAATCATTTTTTTTTGATTTTTTTAAAAACTTTCTTTGATTGAAATCTAACGTTTTTGATTAAATTCAATTTACTAAACCAGTTATATTTGGATATTCACGCTATTTATTATTTTGTTTCTAGCACAACCTAGGTGAGCTGTGCATGAGTTAAATGAGTTTTTATAATTATAAGTTTAATATTACGTGTATCACAATACTTTACAGTAACGTTTTCTGAATCATATTTGGTATTAGTGTGGTTGCTTTATCAGTTTTCACTGAGCTCTCAAATACGTCTAAAAACTAGTTAAGCGAAACAAAATATTATTTCATGCTCCACATCAACTTGTGTCTGTAATATTGATTATGAGAGTAAGAATGAAACCATTCAATTCACTATCCTAGTGGAAGTACCCATCCAGCGAGCACTTAACAGTAGTACTCGTGCTAGAATCTGAGTATCTGAGTACGACAATCGAGCACTCGCCTTGTGAAATTGAGTGTTTCACGAGTACTCATGATACAGTTTTTGTGTACTCTAGTGGTTTTTTTTTTGTAAAATACTCGTGGACCTGTATTCTGTTCAGTATTGTTGTACTATATCCGTTTTTTTTATTGAAAAATTAATAATAGAACACAGACATACACTGCGAAAATTTGAGAACTGGAGATGTTAAATTATGTTTATATTTTTATAGAGAATATAGGCATAAACTTTTCATATTCAGAAAATAAAGAAATAGTGAATAAAAACACGTATTGAGAACAGTACAACGTCAGTAAAGAGAAATGAGCATTAAGCTATTCATGAAATTAACCATTTCAGAAGGGACTTTTTTATTTTTATAAAAGAAATAAAGCTTACATGTCAGAATTGATTATCATTTAAAAAAGTATTAGCTATCATAATTGTTCTTACTTCACAAACACAAAAAGAAGATGGCGAGATACGGAGACAAACAAAACATTCGAAGAATGTATTTTAATCCGTCCAATGACTTTCGCTTCTACGAAAATTTTCCAACCATATATATATATATATATATATACGGGCTTGGTCCTCAAAGGATTAAGATACCTGATAACAATATACGGATAGTATAGATCATTACAAAAAAACAAACGGACATTTTAAACTGATAACTAGATTTTATTTAGTAATGTATAAAAAAGCTTGTTAGCGCAGCTCCTTTGAAGCTGCAATGTGGAACTCACATATATCCTTAAACCTGAATATTCTAATGCATCATATGTAAACTGAAAAATTTCGTATACAGTGTAGTTGTTTCCATTGATATCAACGATAAGAGCGAGACTTTGTTATATATGTCTACATTTAAAGCAGAAATCTTTTTTGTTTGAAAGTGCCCTATTTTTCTTTTGTATTGTTACTATCCGCTCATTATCTTTCATTTTTTTAATTTTAAATCGTTTTTCGTAACTCAACATTCTTATTGTAATAATCATTGAATTAATTGGCAAATAAATCTATTTTACATATCCATGATATCTACGAAAGATCTTACACACTATTATATATATTAATCAGCTCACAAACAATGACGTTGATCATCTTTCAAAATTATAGGTTGATCAATTTTTTGAAAAAAGCTAGAAAGTCTGACGCCTGTTATTCTTAATTGCTAAGGTCTGTAATGGAGGCGGTGGGGGAGGGGAGCCGCCAAACCTTCTGCTTGCAACTTACACTCACTATTTTCTTCGAAAATATATGTGAGTTTCATAAAAAATTAATTAACTGTCTTTAGTATGATGCACTTGTCTTCAGAATATTGTATAACTGCTGCAAAATACATTAGAACTTTTTTCCAAATTTGCGTGTAATTCAGGAGGCACATTTGATAAAGAGAGTTTTATTTTCAAATAAATTTTCCATTTTCTCACTAGAGAAAATGGTATAAAAACAAAACTATCATTTTTCTTTCGCTAATGAAGATGTCGATAAACAGAGATGCTTTGTAGGTCACAACCTTTGATGCAAATAGAGTAAAATCAATCACTTAATTGTTATCTAATAATTTCTTCATTTTTGAAGCATAATTTTCACTTCTCATTTTTCGGTTGTAACTTTAATTTGGATAATATATTTTCATAAGATCATTGGAAATGAGTTTATTTTTAACTTTTTAGTTATTTATAGAATAACTTCGGCACAATATATAGATAGATAACGTTGATTTCTTTGACAAGATAAATGTACTTAGAATAGAGAAAGAGACAGTAGATTCGAGAACTCATCATAAAAAAACCTGATAATGTAATATCCTAAACCAAAGACATTTTGCATGGGTCATAATAAATAGTCTTTGAACATGTATTCGCGAATATGCATTCTCTTTCTCTATTCCAAGTTCATATACCTTGACAAAGAAATCAACGTTATCTATGTATGTAATAGTTTGCTTTTCTATTGTTGTTACTGTTTCCTGATGATGGTAAAAGTATACATCGCAAACTCAAAATAAATAGCTTTACATTTTGTCACAGTACTGTACGCAATTATACATTCATTAATTTCTATTGTTCTTTCTGACAGTTCTATGATCTGACAGTTATTTGCTATGTTATTTCTGAGAAATATTTTGGCTTTCAATATGGTAACATTTACAGAGAATAATATCGAATCATCTATCCATTCGAAGGTAATAATAAAGCACTTGAATTTATCATATGACAGTTGAAAACCAATCAAACAATTCAGGCTGGCAAAAACTCAACTTTTATCCACTTGACTCCATCTATTATTCAAATTCTCTATAATATTAAAACAACTTTTCTTATGTTTATATTCACTTTGAGATACGAGTAAAATTCTAAAATCTTGAAATTCTAATGACAAAAGATATTGATTCATATATCTAAGCCATGAAACTGCTCAAGTTTATTATTATTATTTGTAATGAAACGAAAAGATAAGCACAAGAAAAAAAAAGAAACAAATGAATAAGATTAAATAGAACGGCAAAACACAAAGCAAAAGCAATTCCAACGAAAAACTCTTGGAGCATATTAATCATCCTACATATTTCTTAATCACCTCAACAATTTGTATCGACCCTCACACATTATATTAAACAAGTTGAAAGAAAATCGTCGAGTTGAGAAAAAAAGAGAAGAAATCCATCCGTGGTTCGTCAATCTTCATGTTTTTCTTCTTCTTTTTATTGTGTCTCGTCGATTTCTTAATTATTGTTTTTTTTTCTTCATCTGTTGATATTGAACATGAGAGAATGAAACAATTGAATGAAATGAGAAAAAGTGAGGTTTAACGGGTTAACAAGAAAAAAAGCCAAAAATCAAAGAATAAAAAGATAAAATATTTCTGTGCTTCATCTATCGTTTTGATAGTTCAATAATTGTATCCTGCTGTATTTCAGTCTGTGCGCGACATCGTTGTCGAAAATCATGTGCAAATCTTCGAAGTTTTTCAGTTAAAAATACTGCACTTTCACGACGATTTGTTGCTCCACTTGCTAATGAAAGCCATTTATGATCAATACATGCCGGAATAGTTAATCGATTTCTAAATAATAACAAAAAAAAAAATTATGTAAATATCAAATAAATAAAAGTTGCTAGCACAATTTTTGTGGGATTAAAATGTGAAACACGATGTAGCTGCTGTCATTAAACATAAGGAGATTAATTTATTCTATCTATTTTGGAACATATTTCTTCATTATCCTTTTACTTAATCCTGCAGTAATTCCATAGACGATAGAATCACAGAACTTGCGTGGACTTAAACCTATCCTAGGTTCATGCTTCATAAGCTAGAATAGAGTCAAACGTCTTTCTTCTTCCATCAGATTCGATAGATTTGAGCAGTGCATCACATCTGTTACAAGAACGCATACAACGAATTCGAACTACAGTCCGGAGCTCAGATCGAACAGTTTAGATTGAGATATTTTCAGACATTATTAACTTTTTTCTGAAAGTTTGGTGCCTTTCGGTTTTTGAGTCATTTATTTCATTGTTTGTCGATTTATCATAGCCAATGTTCAAGCCTTTCTTTCGTTTTATTTTCACTCCCTGGTTTTATTAATTAACTGAAAATGACAGCATTTCAACTCCAAACTCGAACTTTGGTGTTCGGTATGTGTCTAATCATAAGTGAAGAAGGACTGTATGGAAAGTTTGAACCAGATGAACTAGAATATATTTAAATTTTTCTTCGTCTTTGACGACTAAAATTACATGCCTATTAAATATTTTCAACAATGGACGCAGTCACAATCTTAATGTACTTTTTTATACGAGTTGCAAAAATTTTTTTCTAAACTGCATCATTGTTGTATGTTTCAAAATTTACGCTCATATTTAACTTTCAGATGCGAATCTTATAAACAATTTTGAGCCTAGTCTAGAATCAAAACGTTTCGCCACCTATAAGTAGTTCATATATTATAACGAGACATTATGGATATACAGTCTGTCATGATCTCTAGGGAGAGCAAGAATGAATATAAATTTCTATCCCTTATAGTTCAACACTTTTTCATAGATCATATTTTTATAAAATTTATATTTACTGGGGTGATTTTTTAAGACATTGTTGAACAAAAATAACAGCTTCTTGTGTAACATCATCATAAAATTCATTTGTATTCCATCGTACAAAACTAACATTTTGACTTGTTTCTTCAATATTTTCACCAGCAAATGGTGAAAATCCACTTAAACTAAATAAAAATTTTACTAATATTTATTTTTATTTTTAATTAATTTAATTCTTACAGAGTAGCAGTTAATGCTCCAATACTCCAAACATCAGCTTGAACACCACATGATTCATCATTAAGTACTTCAGGTGCTAAAACAAATATAAAGTATTTTTGTTTTTTTATAATTAATTTCTTTCAAAAACAAAAAAAAAACACCAAATCTCATACCTGAATATTCTATATTTGGTTGTGAATTATTCTTATTAATATTATGTCCTTCAACAGTTGCTATTTGCTGTGCACAACTAAAATCTGTTAATTTAATATGTACAGCTAGACGATTTTCATTAACAACACTTGATGGATTTATATTTAAATGTATAATACCATGAAAATGTAAATAATGTATAGCATCAAATAATTGTCGTAAAATTTTAACAATTAATTCTTCATTATATTTATGTCTTAAACAAATCCAATCACATAATTCGATATAATCATTTGTAACTAATATAAATGAATTTTTCCATAAAAATGCATCTAACATTGTTGTTATATGTTCATGTGATATAAGATTTAATAAATGAAATTCTTCAGTTTCCTTATCTTGTTTATCAACAATTTTAACTATACGTATACTATCTGTTGCACGTTCTGAACAACGTATTATACATTTACGACCATAACTACTTATTTCATCAATTAATTTATATAAATCCCATGGATTTTGATCACGTTTTAAAACAGTTTTTTCACCTAATGATTTCATTTTATCTTGTTTATCATAATCTTGTAAAATATGTTCAATTGTTATTGGAGATTTTTCATCTAAACGATGTTGATGTTCAAGTAAACGATATGTTGATTGTCGATCAATTTTTGTTAATAAAATTTTATTTTCTGCATCTTCATCAAGTGTACGAACTTCTTCTGATGCCCATGAATATGCTGATATACCCATACGATTAATACATGATACACGAAAACGATAATGTGTTGATGGTTTTAAATCATGTATTAATGCTGATTCTTCAATTGTAAATGTTGATTGTGTCCATTTAAGATCTTCACGTGCTTTATAATCAACACGAAAACCATTTATTTCATTATTACCATCATATAATGGTGAACTCCATACAAGATAAGCGTCTGTTGCAGATATATCAATTACAATTGGACGTTGTGGACGATCAGGTACATCTTGAAAAATAAAAATAAAAATGAAAATTTATTTATTTATTTATTTTATTGAATAAATTTTTACCTCCAATTAATAATCGTGCTTTACATGAAGCATCACCATATAGATTTCTAGCAACACAACGATAAATACCAATATCACTTGCTTTACAATGTGTTATTGTTAATGTACATAGACCATCTTCACCTTGAGCAAATTGTATTCGATCATCTTCAATTATAAATTCATCATTTCGATACCAAAATATACGTGGAAATGGATTTCCTTGAAGTTTACATCTTAATATAACAGTACCACCAATTAAAAATGATGTATCAACTAATTTCTCTTTAAATACAGCAGCAAAACCTACAACAAGATAGAATTATTTATAGATATTGTTTTGTTTTGCTTAAAATAATCTCAACAAACCTTCTCCTCTAGTTGCACGTTGTTCTTGTGTAAAACCTTGTGCTTGAAATTCTCGTGGAATACTTGGTGCATGTGCTGTACCACCAGGAAATGGTGATAAACGTGATGTACTTGAATATTTTGCTGTTAAACCATAACCATGTGCTGGTGATTCACTTGTTCGTCCATATGGTGCATAAAATGATGGTGTTGTAGATATTCCTCTTGTACCACTTGGTTGTGCACTGGATTCACGTGGCAAAGAACAACCACTATGAGGTACAGCTGAACATCCTCGACGTCGTCGTCCTTGAGCATCAACATGAAGACGTTCTTTAACTGTATCACGAGCAAGAAGACGTTCAACGGGTGCAACTGGTGGTGCATAAAGATATTCTGATGAAGCATAACGATTTTTATAACTTGTTCGACGATAACTACGCATACGAATAGCAAAATCAACATCAGCCATTGGAAGTAGATAAGAACCAGGTGTTAAATTTTCATCATCAGCTGATGATGGTCGACGACGAAGCGTATATTCATGTTCATCAAATGATACTTCTAAATCGCATTAGAAAAAAAAAATAAACAAACAAAATAAAATTCCATTATTCTTTATAGATAATTAATATTTTTCTTAAACTAACCTCTTGATGTTCGTCGAGCTCTTGCTCGAATATGTCTATCATCATATATTGTTTCTCGTTCATCACCATAACCAGTATCACCTTTCATTGAATTTATTTCACTTATTGTTGGTAATGGTCTTGTTGATGTACGTCGATGTTCACGCTAAAGAAATAAAATTATTTAAATAATAAAATCTATATTAAATATTTACATCATAAAGTTGTCGTGAAAAAGCTCCTTGTAAACGATCAGATGAAATTGGTGTTGTATCAACATGTTGTAATACAAATTTAAGCCATGGATGATTTAATGCTTGTTCAGATGTTAAACGATTTTGTTGATCAGGTATAAGTAAACGTGAAATAAAATCTTTAGCATCAGGTGATATATTTGCAAAACGATCATCAAATGTCCATTGTCCATTACGAATATTTTGTAATGTTTCAAAATCATTTGAACCAGTAAATGGTGTTCGACCACTAAGTAATAAATAAGTAAGAACACCACTAAACAACAACAAAACATAACATCAATTTTTTTTGTTTGTTCGAAATATAAATAAAAACTTACACGTTCCACATATCCGTATTAAGTGATATTGGATTACGATGAATAATTTCTGGTGCAACATATTCTGGTGTACCATAATCAGAATAAACATTTGATGCACCTGTTAAATGACGTGCATTTGTAAAACCTAATAATTGTACACGTATTGGATCATGACGATCATCAATATAAACATTATCCGGCTAATATATAAATGATAAATTAAAATAAAATTTTAATTTCAAAAATCTCTAAAACAAAAAACTTACTTTGATATCAAGATGAGCAATATTTCTGGAATGCAAATGTTTAAGTGTATCAACAAGATTACGTATTATTAAAGCTGCATCACGTTCAGTATATGTTCGACGATTTAATAAATTTTCAAGAAGATCATTTCCATGAACACTAAAAAAAAAATTAGAAATTAAATTTTTTAAATAAAAACAAACAAACAAACATACTTATCAAGTACAATAGCAAGCATTTTATCTGTTTCATAAGCGTCATGTAAATGTGGAATACTTGGATCATGTAAATGTGATAAAATATCCATTTCACGTCTAAGCCAATCAAAATATTTTGGATTATGAACAACTTTAGCAATACGCTCTTTAGCTGTTCTACGTTCAATAACTCGATATATAGATGATATTGGTCCACTAAAATAATATGAATTTTTTTTTAAATAAATAAATTTTTTTTTTATCCTCTTACTGTTCAATTCTTTCAAGTATATCATAATCTTCATCAAATCTTTTCTTTTTAAATGTCAATATTGGTCTTTCTAAATCTGGTCTTGGAATACTTAAAAGATTATCTTCAACAGTTACATTTGCTGATGATAATGTTGCACCAGCTATATTTTTTGCTGTACATGTATATAGACCAGTATCTTTTTCAATAGCACCATAGATTGTTAATTGCCATATATCAGGTTCAATATGTCGTATACGTGTACGATATGAATCAGTTAATAAACGCCAATCTTTATAAAAACGTACTTCAGGATATGGTATACCATCAACTTTACATTCAAGACGAAATGTATCATGTGTACGACAACGCGTATCTTTTAATGGTTCAAGAAACATTGGTGGATCGGCAAGATATAAATAAACTGTATGACGTGCTGTACCATATTTATTTTCAGCAACTATTTCATATGCACCTTCATCAGATGCTAAAGCAGAATCAATTGAAAGATATGCATAACCACGACGATCATTATATAATTTAATACGTCCATCATCTAATGGAATTCTTTCACCCTAGTTGTAAGAAAAAAATAAAATAAAATTTCAAATAGAAAGGAAAAAAAACCAAAACTTACATCATGATACCAAGTTACATCAGGTATTGGATAACCAGCGAGTAACATTGTGATACGAGCATTTTGACCTTCAAGAAAATACTGAATATCAGGACCATCAACTTGTAGTGAAGGCCGAGTACCTAAAAAAAAATATGATAAAATATTTATTAAATTAGGTTTTCTTTTTTTAATTTTTCTTACCACCATATTCATCAAGTACAGAAGTATATGGTCGTTTTGTTTTACTTATTGGTTCTTGTTCAGTTTCTACGTGTGGTTCATCAGCTAAATGATTTTAAGTAAAAAAAAAAAAAAAGAAATAACCTTTTGTTTCTCGCTCTCTATTTCAATAACATACTTCGAGTTAAAAGACGACTTGTTACTGGTTGTGATGGATCACTAACACCAAATGCATTTTCAGCACGAACCCTAATAGCATAAATATGATTTAAATTAAGACCACGTAATTGAACACTTGTATCTAATTATGAAAGAAAAAAAAAAGAAATTTATCAATAATTGAATAAAACAAATAAAGTAATTAACCTGGTAATGAAGAGACATATGTTGCCCATGAATAAGTTTTTGGATCTCGTACTTCAACAATATAAGTACATGGTTGTGTTCGATTATGTGATGGTGAATGATCCCAACTTAAATTCAAACTTGATTTTGAATGAGGTGTTAATAATAATCGTGCTGGTGGTAATGGTATTGCACCTTGTTTACTTGTTGGTGATGCTGATTCTGGTACATCAAAACTTACACGACGTTTCAAACGGCTTGATTCATGATGAGCTAGAAAATACAGAATTAATATATAATTTTGAAAAAGTTCGTAGCGCGATTCCTGTAGGATTAAAACTTGAAACACAATGCAACTGATGTTACTAATCATAAATAGATTGTTTTATTCTATCTATTATGGGATATATTTTTTCGCAATCTTTTTACTTAATCCTCAGAAAATACAATAAGGAAATACTGAGTGACTACATTGTTCGACATGTATCCACAGTACTACCAGCCACAGAATAATTCTGGACAAGTCACTAACGATTATTCGTTTCGTATCATCCGACCAATAGCATGTTGACACCTGCTCTTGTATCTAGTTAGTATGTATAGAGAGCAGAGCCCATCGGATCCGGATCCGGATAGGACCCGATGGGTTCTAATGGAAAGATCAAGTAACTGAGCCCAAGAACTCTGCGTCAGACCAACCTTCTATCCAGAGTTACAGCTAGTCATAGTTGTAGGAAAGATATCGGACTATTGAATATGTCTCTAGGCAGCATCCCATACCACAAAGTAGCTGAAAAACAGAGGTATTCTTCCTTCTTTCTATAGTTATGCCTGTCATGGTCTGTTGAGAGTGAGAATTTCTATCCAATCTACTTCAACATTCCTTTTTTTATAGATCATGTTTCAGAAAACTTACGTTCAACAGTTAATTCTGCTGAACATTGAGTTGAACCGGCACGATTTTCAACAATAATTGTTATTTCACCAGCATCTTCTTGTAAACAATCTTCAATAGTTAATGTTACTTTACCATTTGATTGTAATTGTGAAGAATATTTTCTTATATTAGAATCAACATCTAATGGTACACCATTATGTAACCAACGTATTGTTGGATTTGGTTGACCAGTTATAAAACAATCAAATTTAGCACGTTGTCCTTCAATGACTGTACAATTTCGAAGTTTACGAATAAATGATGGAGCAATTTCTTCAGTTCTATTTTAAAAGAAAAAAATTTGTTTTTATATAACAAAAAAAAAATAATCCATTAAATATTGAACATACGGTTGTGGTCTTGAACCAGCAGGCGTTTCAATAAGATGTAAATTTGCAGAACAAGTTTTTTCTCCAGCTGAATTTTCAGCTTTACATGTATATTCACATTCATCACCTTCATTAACATGTGATATAGCTAATAGATAAACGTCATTATCTTGAGTAACACGATATTTTTCATTATTCTATTATATTAATAATTATATATTAACAAATCAAATAAAACAAAAAAACAAATTCAAATACATACCGTAATCTTTTTATAATTACAATACCAAGTTACTTTCGGTGCTGGTTGACCAGTTATAATTGCACGAAAATTAGCTTCTTGTCCTTCATGTACATAAACATCAGATATTGGTTCAATAAATCTATTAGAAAGAAAGAAAAAAACATAAAATATATATAAAAATTAAAATATTTGATTTTACTTAGGTGGTAAATCTTCAACACTTATTCGTTGTTGATCTGCCGAAGGTTGACGTTGACGAACAGAAAGTGTACATGATGTTGATACTTCACCATATTTATTTCTTAAACGTAATTTATATAAACCAGCATCTTCAAGATAAACTTCTTTCATAATTAATTGTGCTAATTCATTTGGTTTAAAATTAATTGTTGTAAAAACATTTGAACGTAACTTAACATTATCAAAAAACCATATTGCTTCAACATCATCACCTTCAAATTGACATTCAAGATCAAGTGATTCACCTTCTTGTAAAGTTAAATCTTGAAGTCCACGAATAATACGTGGTTTCTTTCGTTCATTTTCAGCTAAATCTAATTTGACACAAACAAAAAAAAACAAATTATTATTTTGTTAAAGAAATAAAAAAGAGAAACTATTAGCACAATTAAACTATTAAATACTGTTGATAATCATAAAGAGATTGTTTTATTCTATTTATTTTAGGACACATTTCTTCATCATATTTTTTACCAAAGGTTAGAGAAATGCAATAATAACTTAGTTCATATATTAGAACGAGATATTATGTATATGCGGTTTTTGATCGTATATCAACAATACCTGTTACGGTCTGTAACGTAGAGCTCCATGGTTCAAAAAAAAACTAGAACCGTTAAGTCATGAGATAGAGAACAAAATTCTAAAACCTTTCTTTTTTTATTTTTGGGATTAAAGATTTCAGTATATATGCATAATATTGCCTTGTTTAAGTACTGAAAGTCTTTAATCTCAACAATTCAATAGTGAAAATTTCTCAAAATAGATCTATAACTTTCGTATATATCTAATGATTTAATGGTTTCACATGATATTTCAAGAACTGAACTGGAACCGCCGAATTCTACTATCACATCTATGATGATTCTTTGCTAAGATGTCTTTGAGGAATCCAAATTTCTGTCTCTATACTTTGACATTGTATTTAGATCATCTTTCAAAAAACAAAACATTATTTCATACCTTCAACGGATACTTGACAACTACTTTCTTGTCCATCAGCATCATCAAGACGAATTGTATATCGTCCAGGTAGAATACCATGTGGAATATAAAGACTATATCTTAAACCTTCATTTCTTATTTGAGTTTTATCACCAACTGGTGCTCCATCTCTTAACCAAGTAACTCGAACATTAGGTTTTGATAATTGACATGATAATTCTAATGGTTGTTCACCATATACAGTCCATGTTTTAGGTAAATATTTAATGAATACAGCTGGTAATGCTAAATAAATTCAAAAATTATTATTATTATTATTATTATTTTTAAATAAATTTTTAAGAAAGAAAAAAAAAAAAATCTTACGTTCAACAGTTAATGTTCCATCTGTATGTTGACTATCAACTACACAACGATAATTTCCTTGATCTTCAATTTGTGCATTATGAATAGTTAATGATAAAAGATCACCTTTTATTGAATAAACAACACGTTCACTTGGTGAAATTCTTACACCATCTTTAAACCATTGAACATTTGAACTTATTTTTGATAAACGACATTGAAAACGAGCTGTATCCTAATTAAATAAATAAATAAATAAAAAACAATATTAATTTTTTAAATGAAATTTTTATTTTCATTACCCCTTCTTGAACATGTATATTTTTTAAATGATCAAGAAATGTTGTTTCTAATTTTTTAACTGTTAATTGACATGATGTTTTTATATGTTCACAACGCATTTCATAGAAACCTTTATCATCATATTCAATATCATCTAATAATAATTTGTAATAACAATCAACTTGTTTAGCACGTATACGTGATTGTGGTGTAAAAAATATTCGTCGATCATTATGGTACCACACAACATCCATATCAGGTTTTGATAATTGACAAACTAATGTTGCGCTTTCATTTTCTTGTACACTAAGATCTTCTAATGGTTCAATTAATTCAACTGGTTTATCTAAATAATAAGAAAAAAAAAAACATTATTTATTTATTTGTTTCTTTTGATTTATTTAAATAGTGTGACAAAAAATTTTGTATCATCTATTAAAATGAAAGAAAAAAAAAAAGAATTTTTTACCAATAACAGTTAATTTGGCTTCAGTGAATGCATCTTGTACAGCACATTTATACCATCCTTTATCTGATAATTTAGCTTTAGGTATACGAAGTGTATGTTTAGTATCAATTGATTGTATATCATATTGTTGTGATGAAAGACGTTTATCACCAAGAAACCATTCAACACGACATGGTTTTGATGTTTCACAAGTGAATTCTACAGATTCACCAAAACTGCAAGTACGATCTTGAAGAGGTTTTGTAAATGTTACAGGAATAGCTAAATATATATTAAGAACAAAAAAAATGAATTATTTAAATTAACAAAATATTTAAATTAAATTTTGAATTTACCTTTAACAATTAATGTAGCACTTGTTTTTGCACCACCATCAGCTACACATTTATATTCTCCACCTTCATTCCAAGCAACTTTACGAATAGTTAATGTATGTACAGGTCCTTTAGCTTGTACTTCAAAATGTTCATCTAAAAATACAAAAACAAAAAAATTTGTAATATGAGAAATAAAAAAACAAACTTGTACCATGTGGAATTGGTTCTCCATCAAGAAACCATTTAACATGTATATTTGGTTTATTTAATTCACAAATAAAATGAACTGTATCATCTTCATTAACTCTTGCACCTGTTAAACTTTTCACAAATTCAATTGGAATTGCTAAAGAAAAATTTAATTTAGTTTTTATTTTAAATTTAGAAAAAATCCTGCAAGCATAATCTCTGTAGGATTAAAATGTGAAACGTAATATAGCTGTTCTTGTTAATCGTAGAATGAGACATTATTAATATACAGTCTTTAATCGAATATCAACAATGTCTTGCACGGTATATGACTAGCATCTGTCATGATCTGTGATGGGTTTCTAGTAGAACCTATCGGATCCGGATCCAACAAATTTTAATTGCTCGGGTCCGGTGTGCAGAAATTGTTGGATCCAATGGGCTCTAGTTCCCAGGATACCTGTGGCGGATCACTAAGGTGTCTGTCAATGTCGATGACGAGTTCCTAGAGTGTCTATGAGTAAAGTGGGTCCAAATTTCTATCCTGTATACTTCAACATTCGTTTCAGATCATGTTTTGCAAAACTTACGTTTAACTTCAAGTGTTGCAGTTGATTCAATTTCATCATCAACTCTAACAGTTACATTTCCAGAATGTGATAATTGTGCTTGTTTTATTTTTAATATATATTTCTTTCGTCCAGGTGATGTTGTTAATTCATATGTTACACCATCACTTTCAATAATTTCTCCATTTAATAACCAAGTAACTTTTGTTGGAATTTTATTTAATTCACATTCAAATTGTACTGGTTGATCTTGTTTAACTGAACGATTTCTTAATTCTTGTACAAATTCAAGTTTAGTTAATTTTAAATCAGCTGTACAACTTGTACGTGCTTCAACAGCATCATACATGTATTTTCCTTGATCATTTTCATCAGCATTATTTATAATTAATTTTGCTTCTTGTTCAGTATCATCATAAGTTATTTGTATACGATCTGATGTTTTAATTGGTTGTCCATTATGTAACCAACGTGAATTATCTGATGGACGTTTATTCATACGAACAGTAAATACAAGACGATCATCTAAATCATATTTAATATCTTTAAGATCTTTATAAAAGACTAATGGTTCTGTTTGTACATAAACACGACATTTTGTTCGAACATTATCACATTCACATTCAAATAATGTTTCATCATCATCTTGTTGTGTTACTTTTGGAAGTTTTAATGAATGAACATATTTATCATCAAGAAAACGATGACGTGCATCACCAGCTTTTGGTATTAATTTACCATTACGATACCATTGAACAGTTTTATTTGGACGTGTTGTTTCAACATCAAGTAAAAGATTTGAACCAACTTTAAGTATTATTTCTGGTGGTAATTCTCGTGCAAAAACTGGTTCAGTTTGAACAGATACTGTACATGATGTATCAATTTCATTATTATAATGAGCAGAATATTTTCCACTATGATCAAGTTCAGCTGATGGAATACGAAGTGTATGTAAATGACCATCAACACGTGAAAGATCAGAACTGAGTATTTGACCATCTCGTTTCCATGTTATTGGTGTATCTGGTATTGATAATTTACATTCAAGAACAATTGGTGAACCAACTTTAATGACTGTATCAAAAAGTTTTTGTGTAAACCAAACACGATCACCTGACTAGAAAAGAAAAATTTATTGTATATTAATATAGTTATGGTTCTTTTTATTTTTAACTTTTAGAAAAGTAGGAAAAAAATTTTCAATAGGTTTGTTTTTTAAATTTTACTATTAATTAGTTCAAAACTCATCATATCATTGTTCTCATTCATTTTTATACATTTAATTTTATTCTTACAGAAAAGAGCAATATTGCCAAGAGACAATGAAAATCATCAAATCTCTCGATGGCTCGCCATCACCCCTCCCTAATCTCTGTTAGATATATTTACTAGAGATCTGCATCCGAGTCATTCTTAGGAATGGTCAGAGCTCTCTAAATTATCTACCAGTAAATTAAAGTTGAACACTATAGATTTATTTTGGATGGTGATTTGTATTCTTTGATATTCCTTTGTACAAATTGCTGTATTTTGTAGATTTGATTCATGTCTCGTTAGGACTTTACAAAGTCAGAATCAAGATTGACTTCGACTTCTCATAGACGTAGATCTTCAAGAGACATCAATCGAATTCCGAAAAAAACACATCAGTTTGTACATCAAATACCAAAGAACAAAACTTATAATTCAAAAAACTTCTTGTATTCAGTTAGATTTATTAGTAAGATATTTAGTTGATAGCGATGCAGGTCTCTAATATCTACATATATGAATATATCCGATAAACTCGAATGAAATAAATTCCCAATAAAAATAAGTGTTCCAGATTCATCATTTTGATAAAGCTACGAATCAGTGTTTGATTCAAACAATGAATCATTTTATGGAATTCTTTTAATAATTTATAATATATTTAAAAGAAAGAAAAATTTTCCTAAATGTTAATTATCTTACTAGATCAATAAATGCATGTCCACGTAAATTTTCAACATGAAGAGTATATTCAGCTTGATCATTAATTGTTGCTTTAGGTATTTTTAATTTTAATTTTGTATCTTCTTGAATAATTTCAATATTATCATTTGGTGTAATTTCTTTTCCATCACGATACCATATTGGTGCTGTTTTAGGTGCACGATTTAATTGACAATCAAGTATAACTTGTTCACCTTCATTAACTTTTAGATCTTCTAATTTTTTAATAAATAATAATGGTAATTCAGATTCTAAAACATCTGTTTTTTGTCGTTGATATGGATCATGAACTAATATTTCTGTTTGATATTCATATTTCGTATCTTTTATAATTGATTTATATATTCCAGCATCATTAAAATCAACTTTTGATATTTTAAATGTAACTGTATATCTTGATTTATCTTTATCAAAATGTTCAGTTGTTTCTAATAATTTATTATTTTTATAAAATTCAATTGTACATTTACGATTTGTAACAATTGAAAGTATTAATTCATCACCTTGATCAAGATCAAGTAATTTAGGTGGATGTTCAAGTACTTTTAATTGATCATCATCTGTTTGTTGAACAATTTGTATTTCACGTTTATCATCTTTTGTTTTAACAACATATGAACCAAAATCATCTTTTTTCAATGAATTTATTGTTAATGTTCTAATAACATCTGTATTTTTAATTGTTAAACCAGTTGATTTTGATGGTATAGAATCAGATGATGCTAATTTAATACCATCATGATACCAAATAACATGACCTTGTGGTAAATTTAATTCACATGTTAATGTTATTGATGAACCTATTTTACCAATTAATTTTTCATCACATTTAACAATAAGAATCTTTGGTTCAGTTAATTGAACAAGTTTTGATTCACTTATATTAGTTGATTCAACTTCAAAACGATATGTACCATCATCTTCAGGTTTAGAATCACGAATTGTCATTATATATCGTACACCTTGATTGTCAGTATCAGGTTCTTGTGTAAATGATATTCTTGGATCACGTTTTGTTGATAAATCTTTACCAGCTTTTAACCATTTAGCATTTGTTTTAACATCACGACTTAATGTTATCGATAATGTAAATTCATTACCAAGTATTGGTTCACTTGGTTGAAGTGTTAATGGTACAAGAACTTTAACTGGTGTTTCAAGAACTTTTAAACGAGCTGATGATTGTGTATCATCAGGAAGTTTAACTGTATAAGTATCAGCATCTTTTAATTCAACTGAAGGTATTGTTAAAGTAAATGTACAATCTATTTGTGAATATTCATATTTAGGTGTTGAAGTTGTTGGAAGAGTAACTTTGCCTAGAAGAATATTTATATTATATTCAATATGAACATTTTATTTTACGAAAATTTTTCTTTAAAAAATTCAATATGTACATATGAATAATAGAAAAAAAAAGACGTAGAATATTTCAGCATGGACTGTAAGCTATTAATATTTTCTTTCTTTTTCTTACTTCTGAGGAATTTTGAAATGAAAAGAAATTAATTAGATCAAAATATTCCAAAAAATCTCTGATATATGTCGAAAATTTTCAAAAATTTGGTTTCTATTTCTATGGTTCGATGGTGATAGTGATTAGAATTTTCAATAACTATTGATGGGAATGGCAACAGCTTACATCTTTATTTAAGAATATAAAAAAAAAAAGGTTTCGAGAAACTATTTCCCTGTCTATACACAAAAAATCTCATTGATTTTGAATTAGAATTGTAAGAAATTCCTATAGTTTGCTCTGAATTTTTTTATAGAAACTCTTGGGTTAAACTCATATTATTTCCTAAGAATCCATTGCGAAGTAAGACATTTTTTTTTAATTTTGTTTAAAAATAAATTTACCTTTAAGCCATTGAATTGGTTTATCTGGTAATCGATTTAATGTAAATGTAGCTTGAACAGTTTCACCTTCATGTGGTGATTCTTTATCCCATTTTAATGGTTTAACAAATTTAATTGGATTTGGTGTTAATCTTAATGTATATGAAGTTTCAACTCCATCACCAATAACTGTATATTTTCCTTTATCATTTGGTTTTGTTTTAGGTAATTTTATTTTAAATGTTGCATCTATATCATTTAATTCTTGTTCAACATCAATTGGTTTTCCATCTTTATAAACTTCAATAGTTTTTGGTTTTCTTGAAAATTGACATGATAATGTAACATCATCACCTTCCATTGGTTTATCTTTATCAGATGTTAAAGGTTTTAATATAGTCAATGGTTTTTCTTTAACTTTCAATTCTGTTGATAATTTTTCATCTGAAAATGGTATATGACATTCTAATAATCCTGAATCTTGTGGACGAATCTTTTTAATTGTTAATATTGAACGTAAACCATCAGTTGATATAGTAAAACGATCATTTGGAATAATTAGTTCACCATTTAAATACCAATCTAATACTTGATCTTTTAATGGTTTATTTAATGTAACTGTACATGTAACAGTATCATCTTCTTTAGGTTGTTTTGGATTTAATTCAATAATTCCTTGAAATTTAACTGGTAATGGTTTAACAATTAATTCATAAGATTGTTTTTGTCCATCGACAGTAATTGTAAAAACTTTTGAATCTTGTTCAATATTTAAATTTTTTATTTTTAATGATAACTCTTGTTGATCATAACGTTTTTTATCAACAATAGGTGACCATTGAATTTGTTTTGGTGGAAGTGTTGTTTCACATATTAATGTTATTGTTTGACCTTCAATTGGTTCACCTTGACAACGTATTGGACTAAGTTCTTGTAAAATATTTAAATCAATTGATGATTCAAGATCAGAATCAAGTACAATACGATATTGTCCTAAATCATCAGTTTCCAATTTTGATAAAACTAAATCATGTTGAGTAGCATTTTCTGTACTTGAAATATTTGCACGACGTGTTGAAACTTTTCGTTCACCTTTATACCATTCAACATTTTTAACTGGTAATGATGTTTTACATCTTAATGTTACTTTTTCATTTAATTTTAATTCAGTTTGATTTTCATCAAGTATAATATGTAATGGTTGAACAATTTCATTTTTATCTTTTTGTGTTGGTTTTCTTAATATATTAACTTGTGTTGAACATTGTTTACCATTTGGTAATTTAATTGTATATTTTCCTGTATCATTTTCAATATTTGCTTTTGGTATATCTAATGTTATTGAAAAATCTTTATTAATTGAAGTTGGTATTGTTGATGGAATAGGTTTACCATTACGTAACCATACAATATCATTAGGTGAATCAGGTTGACGATTTAATTTAGCTTCAAGATGAATTGGTTCATTTTCATCAATTTCAATTTTATCTTTTAATGGTATTGAAAAATCTAAATCTATTTTTTCTTTTGGTTCAATATTGACTTGTAATGAACTTTTAAGATCTGGTCCAAGTGGAATTTCATATAAACCAGAATCATTTGGTGTAACATTTTCTAATAAAAATCGATATGTTCCATTATTAAAATTTTCAACAGGAATTTTTCTTGTTGGTTTTAAACTATTTTTAAGAAGAACTATATCAGTTGGTAATGGTTTATTTAATTGAATTTCAAGAATAAGATTATCTGGTTGTTCATCATCAGGAACAATATGTAAATCTTTAAGAATTCTAATTTCTTCTGGTTTAACTTTAACTTGACATGATGTTTGAATTTTATGTGTTGGAATTTCTACTGTATATGAACCTTGTTCATTTAATTGAATTTGTTTTATTGTTAGAAAATGTGATTTACCATCTTGTTCAATTTGTATACGATCATTATCTGCTTTAATTGGTTTATTATCTAATTTCCATATAACTGGTATTTGTTTTAACTCATGTGATACAACAAATTTAAGTACAAGATCATCATTTTCAGTTAATGATACATCTTTTAATGGTTCAGTTAATTTTACTGTTATAGATTTAACTGTTAATGGTGCTGAACATTTCTTTGATACAGGTTGATCAATAACACATGTATATGTTGCAGCATCTTTTATTTCAAGTGTTTTTAATGTTAATAAATGTATATGAGGATTTTCAGAATCAATTGATGATTGTATACGATCATTCATTGTTAATGGTTTATTATCTTTTAACCATTTTACTTTCATATTGGGTTTATTTAATTCACAGTCAAATGAAACTGTATCACCAGTTATTGCATCAATAGGTTCTAAAAAAAAATATATAGTATTTACAAAGTTATATTTTATTATTAATAATATCTAAGAGTATAGATTAAATTCATTCTTTATGATTATCATTAAGATTAGATGCATTTTTCTTATATGTAGCAAACAGTAGACTTTGTATATTGCTTTCTTTCTGTTCTATGAGTTTGTCTACATTCAATATGAAGTTTTTGTTTGTACTAGAGTTCTGTGGAACGAAATTTTTCTATTCAAAAGTCTGTTTATCTAGTGTCGAATTTTTTATTTTGCTTTTTGAATTATTGTATAAAATCTTGTTAATCGAAAGAAATACAAAGATATCGTTTTTGTTTTGGATATATTATTGACAATATAAAATTGAATGGCGAACATATCTTCTCGAAGCAGATAAAAATAATATTTTTTTAATTTATGAAATAGAATGTTCGAAAATTAAAGGAAATTTGACATGCTTGTAGCCGAAATATGTAAACAAAAAAAGAACGGAAATAATTAAAGTAATAACAACGGGCTATGTACATTCTCATACTGACGGATATATATATATATATATAATATAATAAATAAATGAGGCAATATCCCTAAAGTGTAGTAACAGTAAAATAACTGATGAAAAGAATGATAATGAATAGCTTTCAGGGTATTTCGCAATATTTTTTCTTCTGCACTTTTCCTTTGTGTTATTTTATTCAAATATTAAAATATTTATTAGAAATAAAAATTTAATGTTTACAACGCATCAAGAAAGTTTGAGATACTGATGTCGTTTCTCAAAATGTCCTTATATGATTAATTTATGTTAATTCACTTTGAACGGATCGTATAGATTTCAACAATATAAATATCGTTGTGACAAAATATTTTCGTATTGTTTTAAACTATTATTCAATAAACAAAATACTTTAGAAAATAAAATTTCTAATATTTTAAATGAATTTAAAGGTGCCCGTCCCCTTTGCGGAGTTTTTGGACAATGGCTCATCAGAAAACCTTTTAAATTGTCAGGGCAAGTAGATCTCGACAATTGGAACAAAAGTTGTAATAGACTCAAAGTTCCTGGATGCCGTCTTCTATGAGATACTGGGATCATAATGACGTACCTGGTTCTCCGTGATACCACGTTCAATCGAGCTGAAAATCTTTTTACGAACACTAGACACTGTTTGAGATGGATATCTTTTTATTATTATTTTTGTAAGAACTATCAAAAAACAGCGCGGCAATAAAAAAAAAGGACACTACTCATCCCAAACAGTGTATAGAATATGTGAAAAAATTTCCAGCTTAATCGGAATTACTAGATCGGAGGAGCAGAGGCGTTTCTATACTTTATTATTTTTTTCATGAAAAATTTAGTTTGAGAAAAATGCGAGACACCACTGTACAGTTTTTGTTAATTTGATTTGTTCTTGCTTTTTTTTTAACATTTAAAGACAATATTTGAATCGAAAAATATTATCAACATACCAATTTTATGAACAAAATCGGCTGGTATTTCTTTAACTTTTAATGTAGCTGTTGTTGTTTTTCCATTTGATTTAATTTGACATGTATATGAACCTTGATCATTAATTGAAACATTAGTTATAATTAATACATGAATTTTTCCATTATTTTCAAATTTATAATGTTCATTTGCTTCAATTAATTTACTATCTTTAAACCATTCAACAGGTAGATTATCTCGATTTGTTTCACATTTAAATTCAATTGTTTGAAATTCTTCTGTTTCAATATTTTGTAATTTTTTTGTAAAATCAGCTGGTGGTGTACCAGCTTCTTCAATTGTAACTTGACATGAACTAGCATCATCGGGTGTACGAATTTCATATTGTCCAGCATCTTGTTTAGCATTTACTTTTTGTACAACTAATGTATGACGTCGTCCTTTTGACATGATTGTTATATGTGGTGCATCACCACCAGCTGGTATTTCTTTTCCATTAACAAACCAAGTTACTGGTGCATGTTCATTATCAACACGTGCTTCAAGAGATAAATTTTGATTTTCTTGTAAAGTAACATCTTTTAATGGTTGAGTTATTTTACTTGGTAATGGTTTAACAGTAACTTTACATGTTGATCGTAATGTATCATTTGGACCTAAGAATTCATAAGTACCACTATCACCTACAGGTAAAACATTATCGATGATAAGTGTATAATGTGTACCATCTGTAGTAATACGTGTTCGTTTATCTTTTCGTATCGGAGTACTTATATCATCTTTAATAAAACGACAACCAGGAATATTTGGATGTGATAATTCAACATCAAGTTTTAATTGTTCACCTGAAAACAAAAAATTTTTAATTTAAAACGAAATATTTTTGTTAAGATTTGAAGATAAAAATAAAAATTTAATCTTTTTCTTTTCTAATAGAAGTAATTTTCTCAATTTATTTAAGTGACAATCTTTTGCTATAGAACTTCTCATTGCATCATTATAATGACGGATTAAGAATGTTTTTCTTCTTCTACTTCTTCTGTTTTCTGTAATACTTTCATGACAAATTAATTGGTATGACTTAATCATTATCTTCTGACAGAAATGCTCATTAGATTTTCTATTTCCTTTTATGAATAGATCGTTGATTACTATAATGGAAGTGCATCCTTTCATGAAGTATAGATGCGTAGTTTTTCTTTGTAGTTTTTTTTCTTCTTAAAAAAAAAAAAACTTTTTCTGTCAAAGTTCTTTTTTTTTTGTTTTTTATTCATTAGTTTTTATGATCTCATTGTACGCGATGATAAAATGATGAATACAACAACATCAACTAATATTACTCATATTTCTTCATTTCATTTCGAATATTATATAATCACATGGATTAGTACATTAATTGGTACAATATTTTCATTCTTATGTTTACTACGTTATTTTCGTTATAATTATCAACGAACACAGTTAACATATGTCTATTATTTTTCAATTGGATTCTCTTTAGTTTTATCTCTAATAAGTACACCATTATATACGTTAACGGACTATTTTTCATCGATACTACCAATAATGTCTGAGCATCGATTTCGTTTATTATATAATTTTAATTTAATAGCTTTTTTTGTTGCATCAGCTGGTATTGGTTACTCAATAGCATATGCAAGTATAGAACGAACATTTTTTATATTTTATTCTCAAAATATACGACTAGCATGGATAAGACAATTTACACCATTTTTAATTATATTTTCTTCATGTTGTGTAATAATAACTTTATTTATTCTTTTATCAAAATGCCATTTAGATGTTTCATTATGTTTATTAGGTTATTTCGAATCATTAAAACTTCAATTAATATGGTTTTTTTTACAATTTTTAATTCCATTTATATTTATGTTAATATCTATTTTATTTCTTATTTATCATATTGAAATTCATACAAATCGTATACGAATGTCATTAAATCGAAAGCGTTCAAAAAATAAATTTCAACGTATTCTTATTCATTTAAATATATATAATACATTTTATATATTATCAATATGTCCAATTAATATATATTCATTTATACGAATATATATGAATACAAAACATCGATTAATTGAAACAATTTTAATTAATTATCTATTTATAACACTTCATTGTTATCCTATATTAATATTTCTACTTACACAAGTTAAACAACAACAACAACAACAACAACAATATCGAGTTAAATTTTATCAAGAACAAAAACAATCTCCTTATATTATAATAACTCATCCTTCAATTGAATTAGATGAATATCAGCGAACTCGATTATAGAAAGAAAAAAAAATGTATATTTAAATTTTACCTTGAGGTACAATTAATGTTTCTGGTAAACCTTTTATAATACGAATAGGAGCTTTAGCAACATCAACATCACTATTTGTTGTTTCACCACTTTGACGATCTTTACATGTATATTTTCCAGTATCATTTAATTCGGCTTTATGAACTATTTAAGAAAAAAATTAAAAAAAAATAAATTAAAATAAATGATTGTTGTTTTTTAAAAGAACATCAACCTTTTAATTGTCTTATTGGACCATTATTAATAATTTCAAAACGAGGAGTATGCTCGTCAATAAGATCATCATCTAAATACCAATCAGTTATTTGTTTAGGATTATTAACTTCACATTCAAGAATAAAATCAGTATCTTCATTAACATTTAATTTATTAGGAAGTAATTTACGAAAACCGCCTTTTATTGGTTCTTCTGGTTGAAGTTTTTGTGATGGTGCTTGAACTTTTTCTTCATGTGGTTCAACAATAACTTCAGCTGTTGATGATTTAGTATTATCAACAGTTATTGTATATTCACCATTATCATTTTCATCACAATCATTTATCATAAGACCTATTTTAAAATAAAAATAAAAGTTTTATAGAAAATAGTTATGGTTCATAAATATGAAAGAGAATAAAGTTGCATACGAATATCTCACAGACACTTATTGATCTTTAATAGGAAAGAAATGAATTCTGAAAATTCTCTATCATATCTAACTATTAACATTATGTAAATTCACTAGTATAGTTTTACAGAATTTTTTGTTTTTCTTGTTAGTGAAGAAAAAAAAATATCGTAATAATAAGAATTAATTTTCTATTACCTTGTAATTTTCCATTATTCATAATTTCATATTTATCACTATCTTCAATAATTTGTCCACGTTTATCTTTCCAAACAACATTTTGTGGTCGTTTAGAAAGTTCACATTCAAGTAGAGCACTTTTCATATATTCAACATGTACAGGTGTTGCTAAATGTTGTAGAAAATCGACTCCAGCTGGTTCAATTGTACATTGTGAACTTGTTTCAACATTTGTTGGTAAAACACATCGATATACACCTGAATCAGCTGTAACTGGTTGTAATATACGTAATTTATGTAATGTATTATTTTTTAATGATTCAATTTGATAATGTTTTTTCAATTCATTTGGTGATAATTTTTGTTGATCATGAAACCATTGAACAGTTGTCGATCTTGATGTTTCACATTCAAAAACAAGTTCTTTTTCTTTACCTTCAACTGTATTTATATTTGATGGTGTTAATTCTTTTGTAAAACGAAGTTCATCAAGAACTAAAAAAACAAGAATAGAATTTTTTTCTACGATTAAAAGAAAAATTTACCTTTAATTGTTAATTCAACGGTTCGTTCATCATCATCACTTTTAGCTGAATAAATTCCTGAATCAGCAATAACAGTTGATTTTATAATTAATTGTCGTTGTAAATTTTTAACAATAATTTTATGATTTTGATCTTCTTTTATTTCTTTATTATTTAAAAACCATTTAATTTTACCTTTTTCTTGATTAATTGTTGTTGTTAAAATTAATTCTATTTTTTCTGGAATATTATTTATATCAGATGTTGATACTTGAATATCAGATGTAAATAAAACAGGTAATGGTTTAACATTAATTGTAACTGATTGACTTCGAAGACCATCTTTATTCGTTACAGTTGAATCTTTAACAATTGTTTCATATTTTCCTTTATCATCTGGTTGTGCAGCATCAAAACGAATTCGTACAGATGTTGAATTATTTTCATAGATTATTTGAGTATGTTTATCAATTGGTACACGTTTATTATCACGATTAAGAACAACATTTTTCACTGGTTTATTATAACGAATAAATAATTCAAATGGTAAATTTTCACTAACAGTATTAGTATCATCTTTGGCATCAACAAGATGAAGTTGTTCAATAATTGCTAATGGTTTATCATGAACTTTTAATCGTGTACTGGTATCTTTTGTTTTATCGACAGTTACTTTATAAACACCTAAAGTAGACACATGTAATTTATACAATACAATCTCAATGAGCAAAAAGAGACTTTCGATAGTTAGAAATGTTGGGATAGACATTATTCATTGAATTATTTATTCAGAAGAGATAAGCATAGGAAGACTTTTTCTGTACTATTCTGCCGCCGTGGTGGTGGCATCGCGACAGGAACAGATTTCTTTTAAAAAAACCATCGCGGCACGGAAGGAATTTTTATCATGCCATAGTGGCAGCTTTTTTTAGGAAGAAATTTAAAAAATATATGAATTTGTGCAGAATCCCGGTGTTCATATATATGATAGTGTAAGACTTAGCAAATCTGATCGATTAGTAACAGCAGTTCTAGTTCAAACCGGTCACAGTCTTGAAAGTCAAAACATTTTTTTGAATACCATCGTGACAGCGGCAGATTCTCAGTCGTGATGGACATCTATGATGTCGATGACTCAGAAGACCTACTGGAAGATTTTTGCTTAAGCTGACTAGGTTTTGGGAGGGAAGAAAGGCTGGCAGTACTACTCATCACCGATATTCTCTCTTTCTTCTTGTTGTGTGTACATTTATTCATGTCTGTGATTTCTTTGTTTTCTTGTTAGTTACAATATTATAAATTTATCCTTGTTACTAATATTTATCGCGTTAACTCTTTTTTTTTCATCATACATATTTTTACTTCATTATTGACCTTCTGCTTGACTGCTAGTTTCAATCAACCATGTCACATTATAGTGCCACCTGCGATCGCATTCTGTTGCATGTCTGAAGGGTTGAGCGTGTCTATTTTGGGAAACAGTGGGAAGCAAAACACGAAAATTTTTCAAGATTGGATAGAGTTACTTCTGCAGTTCACGATAATTTGGATTTAGATTAAAATGAATTTAATCAAAATAAAGACTATGATTTTTGCATGTTATTCAATATTATATCTAACATTCTTAATCACAAGGTTAATAAGCAAATTATTGAAGCATGCTATTTGATATAATGATTGCTTCAATTGTCTAGTGACGAAGTACAATATCTTTTCTATCTCAAATGCTTCAAAATAAAGATCAACATACATATATAATTAATTAAATGATTTGTACAAACAAAAAATATATATATATCTAAAATCTGTCTAAATTAATTTCTTAATTATAATGAAATATATTTGTTTAATAGAAATAATATGAATAGAAGTAAATATGAAATCTTACCAGCATCATCAGATTTGACATTATTTAAATGAATTTTTAATGTTGGACCATCTCGTTCAATTCTAACACGTTGATTATCAGCTGCTGATAATGGTTTATTATTTTTAAGTAATGTAACTGGTATATTTTCATCATCAATTGGACGATTTAAAACACATTGCATAATAACATTTGAATCTTCTTCAATATCATCTGATGGAATACATTTAAGTTGTTCAATAAATTCAAATGATGGTAAAGCAACATTCAAATTAACATTTTCTTTAAGTTCACCATCATTAAAATTAATTGAATATACTCCTGAATCATCTAATTTTAAATCTGATAATTTCAAACGATATTTTGTTTGATCTTTTATTGGTGATGGTTGATTTTCTAATGGAATACCATCTTTTAACCATACAAATGGAATATTTGGACGATTTAATTCAATTTGAAGTTCAACATTACCACCAACAATTGGTGTACCAAGAACTTTTAATGGTACAATAGTTTTAAGTGGAATTGATTTAATATTGATGTCACATTGAGTAATAATTTCATCATTTATTTGTAAAGCATATGTTCCACTTTGATCTAATTTAACATTTTCAATAGATAATTTAAATTGTTGTCCATCACGTGATGGTATTGAACGAATACGTTTATTATCAATTGATATTGGTTGATTATCTTTTAACCAAACAATTGTTGGATTATCAGGAACATTTTTTAATTTTGTTGAAAGAACAAGTGTATCTTCTTCAACAACATTTTCTTTATCAGGTTGTAATGGTTGAATAACTTCAATTGGTTTTGGTCGAATTTTAACATTAACTGTTTGTGATTGAAGTTCTTGTAGGTGAAGAATTTTTAATTGATAATTACCTTGATCAACAGTTAATTTAACATTTGATAATGTTAAAACTATTTTAGGACTTGTTGTACTAATATCAATCTTTAAACGTCTTATTTGTTCATTTGATAATGATTTTCCATTGAGCGTGAATAAAAGATCTTTACTATCACCTGTTGGTAATGGACGAGATAATTCACATTGAAATATTATTGTTTCATCAACAATTGGTTCAGAATTTGATACAGTTAAATCTTGAATGAATGTAAGCGGTTTGATAATTGTTACTTTAACTTTTGGTGAAGTAAGTTTATCATTAATTGTAACTGTATAATCACCTTCATCAATTTCTTGTTTAACATGTGTAATTTGTATTTGCCATTTATTACCTGTTTGAGTTATTTTTATACGATCATCTTCATTTTCATCTAATGGTTTATCATTAAGAGAAAATTTCACATTTTTATAAGTTGGCTTATCTAATTCACATTCAAGTATTAATGTTTCATCTTCATTTAATGGATTTTTTAATGCACGAAGTGGTTTAAGAAATTTAATTTCTTCTGGTTTAATTGTTATTTTAACTGTTGAACTTTTTAATGGTTTTTTCTCATCAGGACTAGATATTATTAAATAATAATCACCAGACATTGTTGTTTCAACATTTGAAATTTGTAAATTAATTTGTTCAGTTGGATATTCTTGTTCAATAGGAATTTCTATTTCACTACGATACCATTGAATTGTTTCATCCGGTTTTAATGGTCGACTTAATTGACAAGATAATTCTAATGTTTCATTTTCATTTAACGTTGTTTTCTTTGCTGTAAGATCTTTAACAAATGTTAATGGTTTTTCTTCAACAACAACAGGAATTCTATCACTTTCAACATCTTTTACTCGAACGGAATAAGTACCAGTATGATCAGATGGTTGTGCATCTTTTATTGTCATTTTTAATTTTGGACCATCAACAAAGAATTGAATATGTGCATCTTCTTCAATTGGTTCATTGTCTTTAAGCCAAACAATTTGATCGAAAGGTTTGTTTAATGTACATTCAAAATTCAATGTTTCTCCAATATCAAATTTCTTTTTATTAATAGTTAAATTTTTAACAAATTTTGGAATATCAGCATTAACTTTGATTGATACTGGTTTACTTTCAACTTCATCATTAACTTTAACTGTAAAATCACCTGATTCGTTCAGTTGAATATTATCCAATGTAAATTTTATCTTTTTATCTTTAATTTCAGGTTTTATTCGATCATCAGGAACTTTTTCTCCATTTAATATAAGTTCAACTTTAGATGGTGCCATATCAAGTTCACAATCCAGAACAAGTTGTTCACCTTCGGTTAACGGTGTCTTATTTGCTTTAAGATCTTTGACGAATTTTGGTAATTTCTTAGTGACGGTAACAGGAACTTTATCACTTTCAACATTCTTAACTTGAACTGAATAAGTACCAGTGTGATCACTGGGCTGTGCATCTTTGATAGTTAGTTTAAGTTTAGGTCCATCAGCAGAAAATGAAATATGTTCATCTTCTTCAATTGGTTGACCATCTTTGAACCAAACAACTTCAGTGAATGGTTTGTTGAGAGTACATTCGAAGTTAAGTGTTTCTCCAAGATCGAATTGTTTCTTGTTGATAGTAAGATTCTTCACAAATTTGGGAATATCAGCATTAACTTTTATTGCAACAGGTTTGCTTTCAACTTCATCATTGACTTTCACGGTATAGTCACCAGATTCATCTAGTTTCATGTTATCCAATGTGAATTTAATTTTTTTGTCTTTAACTTCTTTCTTGACACGATCTTCAGGTACTTTTTCTCCATTTAAAATAAGTTCAACACTAGACGGTGCCATATCAAGCTCACACTCAAGAACAAGTTGTTCACCTTCAGTTAACGGTGACTTGTTTGCTTTAAGATCTTTAACAAATTTCGGTACTTTCTTAGTAACAGT
>CAJNOL010001821.1:0-12459 GCA_905250125.1 Rotaria sordida
AAAGTTTCCGGTGCAGACCAAGCTAAAGTTCCAACGTTACCATGAATTTGATCTAATCCAAAATCGTTTACTTTCGCTCGATATTTTCGTCGATCACCCCCATAATAATCTAGAAGAATATTTGACGATTTGATATCTTTATGAATAATCGGCGGTGAACAATACGTATGAAGATAGAGAATAGCATTGGTGATTTGTTTAGCAATAGACCAACGATCGGTCCAAGTGAATTCTAATTCTTTGTTTCGTAAAATGGCATTCAAGGATCCCAAAGGCATCAATTCGCTAAGAACAAGATAACGATCCGGTTCTTCGATACAAGCACCGAGATGTTGCACAATATTTTCATGACGAATACGCGTGAGAATCGCTACGGCTTTGACAAATTCTTCTCGTTCTTGTCCTTTCATAGCAGAAATCTTCAATTCTTTGACAACAACTTTCGAATTGCTCCATCGTCCTTTGTACACATTACCAGAACTGGCACTGACAATCAATTGTTGAAATATAACTTGACTGTATTGGACATGAATGAAGAGTTTCTCTTCTTCACGCATTTGTTGTCGTTTGTAATCGTCCATTAGTGCCTCAAGATTCTGTTTGTTATTATCAACCAATGATTGGAACATACGCTCAATATTGCCTAGTTGAACTTTGTGCTGCTGTGAATATTCACTTTGTAAACGAATGATCTTGTCGAAGTTCTTTGATAAAAATTCTCGATCAGCATGTCGATCGATTTCATCTTGTTTACCCTTGAAATGATTTTGTACAGTTAAGGCTAAATTTAAATCTGTGGCACATGAATAAAGAGTTTGATTTAATTCATCAAATGTATCTCGATGACATGCTTGATCATAAACTCGAACAAACCAATTACTCTCAGTAAATTTCTTTATAAATGCATAACAGCATTCAACACATACGAGCAATCGTTCCAATGCTGCTGTATATTTGGTTGTCAGTGTTTTTCTCTCGTGTAACTGTTGAACCAATGGAACGAGAACCGAGATTCGATCGTTCAAACGTCGACATCGTTTATTATTCGCTCGGACATTGTCGACAAGAATTTTGATTTTCAAGGCGACTTCCGCTATTTTCAGCGCAATGTCCATGTTGAATATGATGATGATATCAACGGCAATGGCAATATGAAACTCACTTGCTGATAAGACGTTTGTTAGACAAAGTACGATAAACGGCAAGAGTTTGCATTCTTTACTTAAGAATTAAGTTGTGCGTCTCCTTGATGTGTATGCGTTGGTTTTGTCATCAAAACGAAATCTTATCAAGCAAACAGTTAGAAAGGTGACACCCATAAGAATTCTCTTTAACTATTGAATCTATTTCTCGTCTCTTTTTTTAATCAAAAAAAATACAAGCAACAGTTTTCTCTAAGATTTGTTCGAAGAACTCCCCAGTGACTCTGCCATGGCTTATTTGAATTCATTGTTGTTTCAATGCATTAATCTGCCTGAGTTTGTTACAATGTCTAACTTTTGTGAAGTTGTCAAGCGTTTCATAAAATATGCTTTAGGATATGTATGATGTGAAGATGTCGACATAATGTCGTCATTGGTTGTAAGATGAATTAAAAGATGACGAAAGGATGTCATCAGTTTCCATTTCAGTCGAATCAATGCTTTTCAATAGATGTGATCCGAAAGCACACACTCAATAAATGCTATGTTATGCCAAAAAATAGAATAGAATATAGTTCATTATTAAGCATGCAGTGAGAAAAAGAATCATCGAGTAGATTACGAATTAGACGTTGTCAATGCACTGTGAGTTCCGACTAGAAAGAAAACTATTTGAACCAATTGACTTTCGATGCGATATTAACCTGAGAGAGTGATGGAATCAATTCGAACTCGTCTCATATTGAAAAACGTCATTAGATCGAAGATAATCATCAAAGATAGAGTAACAATGGACAATAGAAGTGCTTGAATGATCACATGGATTAGATTGAACAAAGTATCATTTATTCGAATTTGACAACTGAGAACATCGTTTGAACAATAGTCAGTAGTCGATGGGAGTACTCACGTAGAAGCAGAGAGAGAGAGAGAGAGAAAACGACAGTAATTAGTATAATGATCCATCGAGCTACAATGATTAAGTTGAATTTGCACAATTTCGTACTTAAAACTATAGGGATCCTAGACGAAAAGTCTAACAGTTGCGTTAAGATCTGAACACATTTTTCCCGTAGATATAAAATATTGATACTTTAGGTTTCATACGAATCTTGGAAAGAACTGCTAAGACAAATGTCAAAGCTCAAATATATTTATAAAGCAACGACGTTTTGTATGTTAGAATGCATCATACTTCTCTTATTATGTATATCGGGACCAATTAGATGGAGTGAGACAGGGGAAAACATAGTTTAGCTTTTTTGATTAAGTTGAAAATAAACTCCCAAACTGCATTGGATATCTACAAACCATATTGAACACTGCGTCCTGTGTTGCTCGTAGTATTTTCCATGAAGAACGTCAATATTACATATGTAAAGTTCCATGCATTGATAAGAGCTTTTTGCCTTTCTTATTCTTACTGATAAACTTTTTTACTACGAAGTTATCTCCATCATGCATACTGATAGCCAACTATGCTTTCTGCTCCATGGTGTTTTGTTTTATCAGACCATGCTATCTCGAGGGTATGAAGAAGCTGGTGAGTAATATTATAGCTATCATAGCTACTTGTAAGCGAAGCGTATAAGTCTTCTCTTAACCAGCAACCAAACTCTACAACCTCACAGCTACATTCTTTCGATGCGTCGCACATTATTTGCAAGGATTTATTTCTCAGCTGGATTCTGATGGACTTATCAAGGTTGCTTAATCATTGTTTCGAAATTTGTGAATCAAGATGTTTTCGATCATATAAAAACTACTGATCAAAATTAGAAAAACGTCAATTACAATCAGCTTTGTGTGATCATGCCAAGGATATGTGAAGAATATCTTTTGTCTGATTTAAAATTGGTCAATTCTGCATAAACTGTTTGCTTGGGTAGAAAATGATGTCTGTACAAGTAAAATTAACATTTTCAATCAATTCGCCGTTCGTGTAGATAGGATATTTTTTAAAAATTTTTGCTACAAAATATAAAATAAAATTAGAAAAGAAACTTTATAGAGTAACTTGGTTCTGAAAAATTGGAATCTTGAAAAATGTATTAAGAAAAATATGAAGAAAATAGATGAACTGTTCAAAGATTACTGTTGTTTTCTTCAAATATCAACAGACATATAATACTCATTCTGAGGTTCAAATAACCAAAAATCAGATGATGCTAAGTCACAAGCATAAAATGAAAGAGGTATCACAATCACTCCTTAATCATGAAGGAATGTTTCAATATCGTTTGTTTTGCACGCTCTTGCATTGTCATAATGCAACTTGATAGCATGGAAAACAAAATCTGTCGTATTCGATCATGTGAATAAACTGCGGTCTAATAGTTCGAAAGACGACAATAAACGTTTTTTTTTTGCTTACATATATTTCGCCTGACGTCTGTTGCTGGATTTAGATTTCCGGAACCCAATGTCGTATTGGATTGTTTCGAATGGATGCTCCGATACTAAATTCATGTTTTATTTTCTGTAACAGTATCACACAGTCGCCATTGATCATATTCCATTTAAGTAAGGTTTTCTTGCTAGATTTCAATTCACCCTTGCTTGCATTTTTTTTTGTCAGCTGATGTGGTATTCATCTTGTACACAAATTTTTCAATTTCAGTTCATTATTGAGGATTCTGTTAATAGCGTCATACAACAGATCTTGAATCATGTTCTAAAGCTCAGGTCGATAATTTCAAGTTCCAGAAACGATCGGATTTTACCTGTACTAGCCGGAAAGATGCCAGAAAAACCATCGTATTCAACACAAAAACACCAAAAAACGATAGAACGTGAAAGCAGTATTCTGTGTCCCAGCGATTTCCGATATTTTCCCGCCGAGACTGGTCCGTATTTCTTGATCTATGAAAGTGTTACACGTATTCGGCTACCATACTGTATGACATATGATCTTTATCGCATGCATCACTAATATCCGTTTGAATTTACTTTTCTGTACAGTCGAGTTTAAGTCTTGTGAAGATGTAAAACCGTGCGTATCTTATCCATTTAAAAAACAGTAAGCCCTAAATTTACCATACGCAAACAGGTAGTGTTCATTCTCATCAATCAATTGACAGGTACTATTTAAATGTTGAAGACAAAATTCTCCATTCTGCCAAATAGCAAGAATCGAAGATAATAGTTTCGAAAACTTTAGGATCAATTTACATATTATCTCTTGATACCGCCGACGATTTAGAAAGTCTTCTTACTTCGTTTTATATTGTATACAAAATCATGAAAACAAGCGGTTAGTCTCAGTGGATGTAGAATGAGTTGACAAAAAAAAATTTCCTAGTTCTTCTGATTGAGATTGAAAAAATGCAATCATTAGATACGCATAATTGTGCAGTCATCTCACTACCTGGAGTATTATTTTGAATGAATACAACATTAAATATTAAATGTTGAAATCATTTCTTTTATTCGGAAGTCACAACTTGATAATTCTTATTTACTAATGAATTATACGAGATTGAGTACAGTCTTTATTCATTATTAGAGCATCAAATATTTGCTTTATCGTCAAGGATAAAAAGCTTACGTTTATTGAGTTTGAAAAAATACATACAGAGGAACACACAAAATTTTTTTTTCTTTATGAAGAGACAAAAAGATTGACGTGTCAATATTTGTTTTCGTGCCACTTTTGAATGGGTCATTGTCGATCATAAATCATTGAATGACATGATCTTCCTAGTGAAAAAGGACAACAAAATGATAGATTTTATACCATCATAGAATAACTATGTCGTAACGACATTTGATTTTACTTTCCTTTTGTATTAGAAATAATTAGTAGAATTTATAAATTTTTCTTGATATAAGAAACCAACACACATTAAGAAATAAACTTTGATTAAAGCTTTCGGCATATTCAAAGCTCGAGGTCTTCTATTTGGTCCCTAGAAAAAGTCACATTTTTAAGTAGTCTCATCAACAATTTTTAGTTTCAATTCATTACAACAATACAATCAATACATCCTAATATCTTGATACTATGTCTAATATCATTCTTTCTTTTTTTTTCCAAAGGAGATAAGATTAGCCATTAGTAAAATTAAACCTTCTCAGTAGCTAAATAACAAAAATTAAAATTAAAATTAATTTTTTTTATGTCAAAGTTGTTCAAGAAGTAAGTTGAATAGTTTACACAACGCGATTTTACCAAATATATTCCTATTTTAGAAAGATCTCTTCATGTATGATCCCGTGCGAATATACACTGTATATTAATAAGATTCTATAATCATGAAAAAGTTTTTCTTGTATAGAGAATCTAAAGAATTCAAAACTTTATCGATATTTCATTGATAATTTGTAATATAATACGAACAAAAATCATTTATCTATTCAATCATATGATATTATAATGATTGAAACAAACTGAATATTAATTGCGATATAATCAGCAATTAAAATCTTTCTTTATTTTGTTTTTTGAAAAGATACGATTATAATTATAATAAAAAAAATATAAATGAATCATGAATAAAAAAGTTTTTATTTTTCATTATTTTCATTAACGGATTATAACCATAATTGTCATAGGCATGATTATAGTCATAATCCAAGTTATATGTATTCCTTTCATGGCATGATTGCAATAATTTGTATTACAACAATGTCGAGTACCAATTGGGATTGTTGCATTACAGAATTCAGGTTCAGCTAAATAAATTTTTTAATTACATATCAAATAATGAGTTTTATAATAATTAAACTTACCACAACCTCGTATTGCCATACCAAAAATAATATCATCTTTCTAAATAAATATAAATTTTATTTAATAATTTCCATCTCTACACTACTTACATAACAATATGTTTCTTCTGGACTTGAACAATTCTTTCGATTTGCATCAACAAGACATGATGGTTTATATGCACATTGATCATGATGTTTGTAACAAGCAAGAGCTAAAATAAAATTTTTCAAATAATGGAAGACATTTTTTATCTTTGAACGAACCTTGTAAAGTTGAAATGAAGATTGTTAATATCAGCAAAGAAAAAAGCAAGTAATTCATGTTAATAGTTAATAACAAATGAATGATAGATAAATTATACGAAAACTAATATTGAAGTATTTTTTTTTAATTCAATATCTATTTTGATATGCAAAATAGAAAATAGAGAAAAAAAAAACAAAGCATACAGTTTAATTCGATAAATATTACATCATGACGTGGAATAAATACATTGAGTTTTATCCGACAGTTCAAATACTTAAATAAATTTGTCTTTTATGAATTGTGATCATTGAAATTCAATTGTCTACATAACTCAAAAAAAAACAAACGATCTGATTCAATAATGCAGAAGAAATCAATCTTTTATGCTTCTCTCTCTCTCTCGCTCTCTCTGAATTTCAACAATAAAAATTTCTATAAACATCTATCGCATGATACTATGAATGAATGACATGTTAACTCTAGATGAACATAGTCACGTGAAACATAAATGTATTACATATCATTTACTTAACCAATGTTTGTTCTTAGTAAGCAGAAATATATTAATATATGTATTTGAAGAGAAGAAACAGCGAATTTTAAAAATACGAATGTGAGTGATTGTGATTCCTACTGACGAGGGAACGTTTTCAACTGATCATCCGCTTTCTCACCAAAAGTTAATGATCAATTGCTGCAAATTCAATACAAACAATTTTAATATTCTACTTAATTTGATCTGCAATAGCTGATTCATTTTTTGAAGATACATAAAACTGATTGATACTTGTTTTGTTTTTATTTCTAAGAACATATTCTTGCTTGATCTTATTTTTATAAAGCTGAAAATTTTGTTTATCAATTAACTGTTCAATTTTTTTGTTAACATAATGTTCTTTTCAACTAAGTGAAAACATTTAATTTATTAAGCATCGATTGACGGACACTGGTTCATCTGTATATAGAGTGCTAAATATTGTAAAGAATGATTTGAAATCGAAAAAACTTTCCTTTTTTCTAGAGTGTTTGATATGTTGAATAATCTCAACAGAGTAACAACAATTTTTGGTGTAAAGTTTGTTAATTTAGAAAACCAACGTATGAAAACCTAAGGAGATTTCTCATGATCGATAATATACAATCAATTAAGTTTTGATGAGAAAGCGATGGATCAATTGAAAACATTCATAGTCTCCTAATTGCAACTAAAAGTTAAGCCCAAATAGTCTTACGAAGTATGATACATAGATGTTTTTGAAAGATGCTAAGAATAGTAGTGACGAGGAGCAAGTTTATTGCTTTTTTTTTGTTTATGTAGTAGTAGTAGTATGAATAAATAACTAAATATATAATTATTATTTTATGTTTGTTGATTCTTTCTTAATTGAAAAAAAAAGTGGCCGCACATTTTGGAAACGCAATGTAAATGAAACAATGAATTTTTACTAAAATTTTTGGCTGCAATTAATACATAGTTGAAAACGTCTGCTCGTGAAAAAATTCAAAATTGACATTTGCTCTTTATCTTTTAACAAATCAATTTTATCAGTTATTCACATATTAATCTAAATAATGATTTAATAAAACAAACAGAATGCTATATTAACTATTTTTTAGAATATAAGATATATACAATTGAATAGCTTCACATGAATAATTTACTAAAACTTTTTAATTTGTAGATGTTTAATTCTCAGAACTATTCATCCTTACTTTCAGAATTATATTTCAACTGATATTTATTCGTTAGAATAATCAATCATAATATTCAAGTATTATCTTAAAATTTTGCGAAATGAATTTTTATGATAGAAAAAAATCAAATTATTGAATTTCAACAAATATTAATTCTTTCTAATGGAAATCATTTATACTATTCTCAAGGAATTTTTTTTGTTTTAGTCATCATTCAAATTGTCTTATTTTAGAACAAAAAAATTGAATTATTTGTTTTGTTCTTCTCACATTCTCAGGCACTCACATGTAGTCATGTAATTTACACTTAAAAAATCTAAACATTTTTTACTTTTTGTATTCGTTTAGTGACAACGACGACGACGATTATGCCACGAAATCGAAATACTGACGTATTAAAAAAAGAAATATCATTTATACACTTAAATTTTCTTGAATTTTTTTTTTTTTTTTGTATTTAGAAATTTGTTGTTGTTCGAACAGATGTTGATGGAAATGTATTAGATTATGATATTATTGAACAACCTATTGGTTCATTTCCTACTCAACGAACATTACAAAAAACTAATCGATCAAAATCAATTGAATCAACATCACGAGTTAATCGAATACAAAATAATGATAATGAAGAAGAAAAAAATAAACATGTTCCTGTTACACCATTGAAAACAGCACATTCAGAACCAACTACAGAAGTAAGATGAATAAATAATTGATATAAATATTTTAATTTTATCTTATTTAAAAAAGTCTACAGCAATACAACGACGACGTGGTGTTCGTTATGTTCCTCCAATATCAAATGTTAAAGTATGAAATTATTTATTTAATTATAATCTTTATTTTATTTTATTTTATTTTAGATTTATCAAAAAAAACTTAATTGGTATGCAGAACCAAAAATAAAATCACATAATGATGATGCAATAAGACAAATTCGTCGTGCACCTAAAAGAAAAATATTTGGTCAAAAATTAGCTTGGAGTACTGAATCAAAACTTGATACACATAATAATGAAGCCATAGAAACTATTCGTAATAGACCAAAATCTCAAGTAGAATATTTTATTTTTTATTTAATTTAATAATCATTTTGTCATATATTTCAAAAAATAAAGATATTTGACGAAAAAACAAATTGGAATGTTGAAACAAAAATTGATTCACATAATGAAAAAGCCATTGAAACTCTTCGTCAAGTACCAAAACCACGAGTAATTCATTTATTTATTTTTTTATAGAATCAATTTTTTTTCTTTTTTTTTTTATAAAAGATTTATGATGAAAAAATGACTTGGGATGTGAATACAAGAATCGATGCTCATAATGAACAATTTGTTCATCATCTTAAAAGTGCACCAAGACCAACTGTAAGATTTTATTATAATAATATTATTATGAATCTATTTTTATTTTGACAAATAAAACAAAACAAAAAAAAAGATTTATGATGAAAAACTTACATGGCAACCACGTACACGAATTGATCATCATAATGAAGAATATATTCAACATATAGAACGTGAACGTACATTACGAGAACAAACAGCAAAACAACGTATTCAAGTAGAAATATTTTTTAAAATTAATTGATTTTTATTTTCAAAATTTTTTTGATCTAGAGTTTTTCACATGAACGAACAGTAAAAGCAGATAGACCTCGTGTTAATCATTCTAATCCTGAATATGTAGAACATAAGAAAAGAAGAATATTATCAAGACTTCCTGTATGCAAAAAAAAAGAAAAAACTAATAAATTGAATAAGATATGAAAATTTGAAATTTTCTTTTTTCTATTTAGCCAATTGAAGATCGAAAATTTGAATGGAAAAAAGAAACTCGTATTAATCAAAAAAATGATGATTATATTGAACGTATTCGACAAAAACGATCAATACCTCTTGTATTAAATAATAATTTCTTATATAAATAACTAGAAATTTCCGTTTTTTTATTTAAAAGATTTTTCGAGAAAAAATTCAATGGCATACAAAAACACCACAAATTAATGCTCATAATGAAGAATATCTTGATAAATTAAAAGATCACAAAAAACCAATAGTAAGAATTTTATTAAAATAAATAATTATTTTTTCTTTTTTTTTTTTTTTGTAAATTTATGTTCTAATCAGATTGTTAATCAATTACCTCAATGGAGTTCACACTCAAAAATTGATACATACAATGATAAATATGATCAAAATTCTGATTCACGTCTTAGACCAGTGGTAAATACATTAATAAAATAAGTTAACAATAGTCAATTTTCTAGGCAGAAAAAAAAACGATGCATCATAATATTCCACCATCTTACTTGTAATGTCCATTGGTTTTATAAAACCTTGTGCTTTTATAGTTTTTCACAAATCTTAGAAAAAAACATTTTATTCAAAACAAACACATGCGTTTATGTATAGGGTACTTTTCGTATCTCGACTTTTGTATTCAAACAAAAGGAGATACAAAAGAAACCAAAATAATGCGAGCATCATAAACAATATCTAATATCTATGAAGATATTTTCAGCTTAATAGAAGGTACAATATCGGAAAGAGAGAGAGAGAGAATTTTTAACTCTATTGTCAAAAACTAATGAGAACCTACCGTCCGAGCCCCATTTTCGAAAACCGATCGAACCCTAATGCTAGCATTCAGTACTAATTAAATAAGCAGTAATTTGGGAAGGAATAGAGAACAAAAAGTAAACCCTAAACTTCGAGTTAACACAGTGAACTCACTTTTTCGAGCTCTCTCTCTCTCTATGTAATTTATTCTTGATTTGTTTACTTGCGACTGACTATAAGTGTGGACTTTGAGGATTTCCTCATTAGATAAAATTTGTTTTTTAATTAGACACTAAACAATGAAATAGTTTTCTTATATTTAAAAATAAATTCTAATTTTCACTTACATGAAGCAAACATAGCACGTACTTGCTTTTTTTTAAAACTATATAGAGTATACTCATTTGTTATTTATTCATATAGCAATGTATGCACGAATGACTTGTTCTACGTTGACATATCGAAAAAATGAGTTTCGAAAGTATTTTTATGCATAAATGAATCGATATTTTAAATGTTTGAAGTATTAAATTCCGAAAGAAGACAGTTAATGTTCTATCACAAAGAATACATAAGCTAAAAAGATGCTTCATCTTTTTTTTGTTTTTTTTTCATTGAAACATAACTCAACAAAACATGTTTATAGTTTATATGTCATCTACAAACCACATTAATTTTAAGACATATAAAAAAATACAACCCAAAACACATAAGATTAAAGATCTTTTCTTTCCGAAGTTTGCTAAGATAAACTAGATCTTCAATTAAATTTGAACATAATTTAATATAAATATAAATATATATATAAGATCAATTCTTTATTCTCATCTTTTTCGATTGTTAGATCTTTGAAAAACATTGACTGAATCTCAATTTTACGTTACATATATATACAAATGTGGCGAACAATTCGAGTATCTGATTCCATCGGATATATATCGGAATCTGACAATCGGATACCACTTGAGTTCCTATTGGATTCATGTGTCTGAGTATATAAAAAATGTGATTTAATACGTCGTGATTTTATCTGCACCGAAAAATTTTCAAATTTTTTGATGAGATATTTTTGGAAAACGACAAAAAATTGATTTATTCATGTCAAATCTTTCTATTGATCTTCATTGTATAATGTCGTTTATGTTTTACAGGATCAATTTTGATTTCTTTTTTCTCCATTCTTTATATCATTAGCAGTTATTCAAGAATAGATTTTGTGTCATTAATCATCAGAAATTTTGACAAAGGTCTTTTGTTAGTTGTTAAAAGATTTTTTTCTTAATCGCAATAATCTATTATATACGTACAGTACTCTCAAGAAGTTCTCCTATAGAGTAAAACATACAGATACTTCGATCCTGTTGCCTCATATTCTAATTACAAATAGAACTCGGTAAACCTTGATCGCAACCAACAACTCGAAGTCGATAGACCTTAACGCAAAGAATTTTTGATGAAAACACTAATTTCTCTCTAGGACCCAGAAAAAAGCTTTTTTGACATTTCTCGATTTTTTCACTATTTAAATGCATTAATCTCATTTTTTCGATTACTAAATAATGATTCACATGTTTATATTGTGTCACAGATAGGATATTCCAGTCCACTGTAGTTTTAAGGAACGATGAAGATTCCATTGTGTGAGACGTTTTCAACATGAATCTCTTCTCCATTGATGAAATTTTCAAGGAATCAAAAATTAATAACTTATAATCAACTACACGATACTAATTGTTTTTTTCATAGAAACAGATTTGATGTAATTCAATGTAAATAGTTTTGGCTATAGATGATGTCTGCAAGAATATTGAATGTGCATAAGTTTAGTAGTAGAATGTAGAAAAAAATATAAGTTCCGGTTGAATAAAACTTGATTTTTATATATTCTTATTAGTTAAAATAATATTTTTATTTATTTATTAAAATAGATTGTTAATGAAAAACCTCAATGGTATGGACGATCAAAAATTGATACAGGTCTTCTACCTGATTCCAATCCAGAAGAAGTATTTCTATATTCTTTCTTCTATGTTATTTTTTTCTTTATTTCTTTTTATAGTATGCTGATTATGGGTTGGCTACTTGATCAATATATATA
>CAJNOL010001821.1:12559-53415 GCA_905250125.1 Rotaria sordida
AAAAAAAAAAGAATACATAATATTTCACAATAAAAAAGATACTATCATCAAGAAAATACTGAGAATAAAATTATTTGAATATATTCGTAAACTGGCAGAAGAAGAAGAAGAAGGATAATAATGTCTATTTCTTGAGAGATTTATAATTGATCGAATAAAACTATTATAAGTGCCTACACGTGTATAAACTCCAGGTGTATTTGGTTTACCACTAACAAAAAAAAAAAATGAAAAATTTCATCTTTTATTTTTCATATAATTATAAATCTTACCATGATTTACCAAATGATGTAATACCTATTATTTCCCAACGATTATCTGAATTTTCTACCATTAATGGTCCACCTAAGAAATAAAAAACAAAAAAACAAACATCATATGAAAATAGATATTTCATTAAATAAAAAACCTGAATCAGCTTGACATGTATCAATACCACCATTAAGTTCTCCTGCACAAATTTGTCCTTGAGCATAAGTTACATATACACTACATGGCCATTTTGTTGTTTCAAGAATAGGTAAAACAACTTGTTTAAGTGATGTAGATGGACGACCACCAAATGATGTTGAACCCCAACCAATTGCTACTGCAGCAGATTTTATAGGTGGATAACTTTTTCCTATAAGATCATCTGGTGGTAAACAAATTGTTCCAATACGTGGATCACTATCAGGTAATGGTGATATTAATGTTATTATTGCAACATCATTAGCAAATGTTTCAGAATCATATTGAGGATGTATATCAATTGATAATGCAGATATTGAAAGTTTTTTTTCATTAACATGATGTATACCAGCTAATATATTCATATCTGATATACCTTTAAAATCTTCTATACAATGTGCAGCTGTTAATACATGTCGTCTTGTTAATAGAACACCACCACATAAATGTAAATTATTTAATGATCGTTTAGCTAATGATACCATCCATGGATATGAATGTGGTACAGCATTTTGTCCACCCATAATACGACCAAAACGATTTGTTACTTGACTTCTTCCACATGACCAATTTGATAATTGATCAATTTGTTGTATTGATAGAGTATTTTTATAAAAATTTTTCGATGGTATATCATGATTTGTCGAATGCCATGAATAAATTGATGGTGATGGTTGTTGTTGTTGTTGATTTGCTGAATAATACCATTTTTGACCAGTAATTGTTTGTTCTTGTTGATAATAAAATTGTGGTTTATTAAAAATATTTTGATATTGTCTTATTGGAGATTTACTTGCAGAATTAACTATTATAATATTAAAAATAATAAATTGTAGACATAAAAGATTGAGCATGATTAATAATAAAATTTTCGTTTCTCTTTTTTTTTCTATACATCAACCAACCATATTTGTCAGTTGACATATCTTTAACAGTGACATTATTTTACAGCATAGAACAAAAAAAAAACACTACCGAGAGAAAAAAAAAAGTCCTTTTGAAGTTATAATTATTTCTCGTTCTATAATGTTATGACAGAAAGAGAAAAAGAAAAACGTATTTTTTTTTTATCATGTTCGCCTTTCGTTGTCACCGATTTGGTTGCAAATGAAGAAGTCGATTGCGGTATTTTTAATAATGAAATGCCTTACAATGTTGAACGTATGCAATTAATGCACACAGCTGTGCTATATGTGCTATTTCCTTTTGTCCTTGTTCATTGTAGTTACTAGGATTTTATTTTTTCTTTGTTCGTTCTGAATAGAAGTCAAATTATATATTTAACAAAAGTCAATATATATTGTCTTGAAGACATCTTATCTTAATTGAAAAATGATGTATTAAAAATTGTTTAATAAAAGTTTTAAAGTGTTGAGTGACAACTTGGTTTTTTTTTTCAAGGTGATTTGTCTTTTCGTTGAATTTAACCTATAAACAAATGATGTTTTATTATTTTATAACAAAGCACATTCTTTTTTTTATGATGTCATTTATTTTATAATTCATACATATATGTATTGATTGTAAGGGTTTAACATCTTTCAAGGAGAGAAGCTATGTATGAAAGTCTTAAAAAAGTACAACTTTAGAAATGGCAGGTAGAAAATCAGGTATGATCATACGATGATTAAGCTGTATGAGAGAATGAATCGATATAAAGTAGATCATATAATGGTTTTTGATTATAAACAATAATATGAAATTAATAATCATTGCTCTATCATTGGTTAATATTCATTCTTTTTTCATTTGTTGTTTTCTATTCATTTTCATGTTTAGGTAATTTTAATCGCTATTTAACTTCACTACCTATCAATTCGATTAGTTATTATAACCAATCTCAAAGATTTGGATCATCAGTTGACCAACAGTCAATCAGATAACAATGAACAACAGCACAACATGATGAACCATCAGCTGGTAACGATCACTTTTAAGGAATCGATCAATTAGATAGCAAAGGTAGTGAAGAAAAACGATGATTCATACAATAGGTGTGATTTTCCTACCGATATGCCTTTTAATGGTGCTCAAGGTCATCAAAATAAGAATTAGATTTTTTTGTCATCCAATCTCAGAGAATAGTAATTTAGAAGGATTCAATCCTAAAGGATGGTCCAAAAGTTTCGACTCCTATCTGTAAATTAACGTTATTTATATAAAATACATATGTAGATAGTTGTCTGAAATACACAGTTTCGTAGAAAGAGATTATGAAAAGTTATAGTTTCTTTATTAAGGATTTTACATCTAACACTTTTCGGAAAAAAGTAAAACTATTCTTGTAATATCTGAGTGATTATAGTTGAGCAAAATGCTAGTTTCTAAATATTTTTACATGGTTCGATAGAATTCGACAAGCTTTACAAGAATATGAATACCGAACAAAAAAAAACACTTTTGATCCTGTTTCTGAGTTTATCGAACTGTATAAAAATTTCCAGAAAACAATATTTTGCTTCAGACATTTTAGTTCACAATTAGAAAACGATACTTAATTAGATATCTACAAAAAATGTTCTTTCAACTTAGAAGAATATCATAGTCAACATGCATACATGTTACATACAACTGAAAAAACTACTTTGACAAATTGAGGTTAGTTCTTTTCTTTTTTTTTTATTATTTTGCTTATTATATTTGCAATTATATAATTAAAAAAAAAGAAAAAGTTTTCATCTGTTTTGAAAATTTTTTATTCATTAAAAAATAATTTAACACATTCAAGGCGATGAGACCCATCGGTGGGTCCCATTACAAGTTTAGCACAGAAAAATTTGAATATCTCTACCATATTTTCGGCCAAACGGACTGGTTCTTTTACCAATGATAAAGGAATCTTCATAGATCATATTCATAAGAGAAACATTGACAAAAGCTGTTTTTTGAAATATTACAATTGCCATGAATAAAGAAATACAGTTTTTCACGAATTATGAAAAAAAACAATATTCATATCGCCACGAATGTGTTAATCTAATTTATTTTATTCTAAATATAGAATTATACAAAATAATAATGATAAAATTTGAATTGGTATTTGAATTATCAATGATTGAGATGAAGAATCTATCTTATCATTAATCCAATCAATAAACATATTCACTCGTGTATAAACACCTGGATATTTAGGTTGACCACATCCCAAGCCATATGATGTTATTCCAGCAATATGCCATGTACTTGTATTCTTATCAAAAATCATTAATGGTCCTCCACTAAAATAATGAAAGAAAAAAAATCTATTAAGTCTATTTTAATAATTTTCTCTTCAACCTATCTCCTTGACATGTATCTTTACCACCTTGAATAAATCCTGCACAAAATTGAGTATGTTCATCACTTATTTGTTGATCACAATATTCATTTCTATTTGAAATAATTGGTAATTGAACTTGTTGAAGTGTATATGATAGTGAACCATTTTCTTTTAAATTTCCCCAACCAATTGCAATACCACTCATTTGTTCATATGGATATATTGATATATTATTAGGTGGTAAACAAATAAATCCAAGTTTTGAATTATTCAAATCAATTTTATGTGAAAGTTTTAATAATGCAATATCATTTAAAAAGAATTCATTATCATATTTTTCATGTAATATAATCGATTGAATATTAATACGAATTGGATTTGTTTCATTGATATAATGAGAACCAATAACAACAAAATAATCTGATAGAAATAAACGATTTTTATCATAAAAACAATGTGCAGCTGTTAAAACATATTCATCATTTATTAAAGTTCCACTACAAAATGCACTATCAGGATCTGTTAATGGTATATGAAAATATGTTTGACGTATACTAACTATATTAATAAAAAATTTAAAATTAATTGAATTAATAATTTTAAATATTTACCAATCCATGGCCAAGAATGTTCTCGAGCTGTATAACCTCCAATAATTCTTAAATTAGAAAAAATAGGTTGTTGATATGAACATCCACATTGTTTAAATGAAGGTATACATGATGAAAATAAGAAATGAAATTGTAGAGAAAAAAATAGAATAAAAAAAATCATTTTTATGTTTTTTTTCTTCTTTATATTGATTATTTCAATCGAATTAATAGTTTTATTTTTCCTTATTATAATAAATATTTTTAATAAAACATCTGTTATTATTCTCATCATATAATATTTTTGACGTCGATACAATATATTTTTTATTTCATTCTTATAAAAATAAAAAAAAAATAATAATAATAACATTTGTCTATTATGTACGATATTCTGGATGTTGTAAAAAATAATTTTTAACTAATTGAAGTGATCGACTTCTATGACTAATTCGATTTTTTTCTGTTTTATCCATTTCAGCAAATGTTTGACGACCTTGTTGTCCTTGTTCATTATCTGGTTGAAATATTGGATCCCAACCAAATTTATTTGGTCCACGTGCTTCAACAATTCGTCCTGAACATCGACCATCAAATATAATTGGTTCACTTGTTGGTCCAGCACAAAATGCAAATACACATTGTGCATATGCTGTTTTATCATCAAAACCAATAAGTAATTTATTTAAACCATCATATCCTAATTTATCTAAAAACCATTTTATATATGGTCCTGGAAGACCATGTAATGCATTAAAACATAATGATGTATCTTCAATTAAAACTGGACCATTTATACGTTGAGCAGCTAATTTAGCTTTTTCTTTTGAAATTTCTTCTGGTTCACCTTGATATTCTGGTACTATTAAATAAATGAAAAAAAAATAATAATAATAATAATTTATTTCAATTTATATTTATTTAATACATACAATCGAGTTCTTCTGATTTTAAATTAGGTAATACATCAGCTAATATTGCTTGAACTTCAGCTAATTTATTCTTATTTCCTGTAACAAAAGTAACTACTACCATTTTCTTTCTTTTTTTTTCTTCTACCTATAAAAGAAAATGTATAATATTTTGTTCTCATTCTTTTATATAAAGAAAACAAAAAAACATACCCAAAAACGTGAAATATTTTTTGTTGTCACAACAACAACAACAAACAGAATTCACCTTGTCGTAAAGTAATAGAATTCATAAAATTATCGAATAGTAAAATATAACGATGATGAAATATTTTATACTATAAGTCGTATGACTAATTATACCAAAAAAGAAATTTCACAAATGTTTTGCAATCATATTTTTATTATTATTATGAAATATATCTATATATATATACATATAATCAAACAAAAAAACAATCTGTATATATAAGGCACCACATATAACAATCAATTAAAGAATATTATGCATCTGATGATGATGATGATGAAGGGATATTTTCAGTATATATCTGTGGTTCTTTAAGAAATGTTTGTAAACGTAATGGTAGATCAAGATCATCAATGCGATCACGACGTATTTGTCGATGGATAACAAACCGGATTATATGTTTTAATGATGTCATATAAGCATGACGAGACATTGGGTATAATAAACGAACCGGTGTCATTGGTTGACCTAGGATTTTAAAAAAAAACAAAAATTTCGATTGAATATTATGAGACCAATCAAATTATTTGGATAAGTTCGATCAAAAGTTATGTAGTTTGTTTGTAAAATATAGTTTATCTCTTATAGGAATTATGGAGCGTATACTCATATTACGACTAGAAATATTAAGTTTATTTTTCATCGGGAGATACAAAATTCCTCTCACTTAAACACTAGAAATTCTATAAAAAGTTGATACACTTCGTTGTGTTAACGAGGGAATTGTCCGAAGTGATTTACCACTTTTGAGCTCATATTTTAGACATATAGAAGAGACCTCTAGACTAGAATAACCCTAAAAGGCTTCGGATTCATAGACCTCCTCTACAGAGTTAGAGCAATTTTACTTGAATTTTAGCCTATGACACGATATGTACAAACAAAGTCACTGACGATATTTCAACCTAATATTTTGTCCACAAATAGGCCTACTTATAATTAGAATGCGCTGAAAATTTTAGTTGAAAAGAATATTTCCTTCACGAGATATTGAATGTCGATAAAATATGAGATTCTTGCATCTGTTATAGGATCTGAGTGATTTTTGAAAATTCAATATCTCGCGAAGGAAACATTCTTTTCAACTGAAATTCTCAGCAAAATTTCAGATTGAAATATCGTCAGTCAATTTGTTTGTATATATCGTGTCATATACTAAAATTCAAGTAAAGTTGCTATAACTCTGTAGAGGAGGCCTATGGATCCGAAGCCTTTTAGGGTTATTCTACTCTAGAAGTCCCTTCTATATGTCTAAAATATGAGCTCAAAAGTAGTGAATTACTTCGGGCAGTTCTCTCGTTAGTGGTATGCATTTTCAATAAAACACAGTATTAAGCAGTCTGCTTTGATTCTATTTAAAGTGGTGTAGTCTGTTGAGATAATTATAACTTTTATGCAATAAATGGCAATGTAAAAGGCGGAGTAGTCAATAGGACTATCAAATAATGCTACTCTGATGAAGGTGAATGTGGATCTGCTATTCACTGACACTCTAAATGCATGCTGCTGAGAAATATGTTTTAATGAAAATGCATGCCACTAAGCACTATGCAGCGTATCAAATGTTCATAGAAACAAGGCTTTTCATGAATATTAATGAGAGGAATTCTTCCGCATAATACTGACCGATATCAGTCATAAAAATGAAATTACATATTACATTTACCATAAAATTTAATCTTTAGAAAAAAAAACATTCGATCGTAAAATATAAAATGAGAAAACGTTTTTTTTTTCGATACACATACCAGGTAAGTTCGATCGAATAAAAAACATAAATTGACCCGATTTTGAATGTTGAATTATATTCTCAATGAATTCTACTACATCTGATGATGTACACTGTGATTTTGTATTACTATGATAAAAACCAAATGAATCTACAAAGTAAACAAAAAAAAAAATAATTTTTTTTTTTACTCAATTTATATCACAAAAAAAAAGACAATAATTAAAACTAAACTGTTACTATGTTCAATTCGTGTATGATGTATATTGCCTTGTGATTTAAATGTAACTGCAAGAAAATAATGACGATGATCACTATCTCGAACAATAAATGAATAATCTTGTTTATCTTTAAGTAATCGTTCAGCATCAATCCAACTTAATGGACCCCAATACCAACCAACCTGTATAGACGAAAAAAAGAAATATATTTATAAATTTTTTGTTCATTATTACTTCTTTTAATCTTTGTAAACTATCTAATTGAGCGATCATTGGAGATTTATTTTCATTATCTATATATATAGACAATATAAAATCAATCATAAAAATTTTTTTCTTTATTATTAAATTTCTAACCTGTTAATATGTTTGATCTATTATTCATTTTTACTATTTGTTGTTCGATAAAATTTTCTTTCATTATCAATTGAACATAGAAAGTTAAATACATTTTTTTGATATTTCATATCGATTATTAAATAAAAAAATAACAAGTAAAAAGATATTCATGACATTATTTCTTTTCTGTTCATATGTTTGTCTATGAACATTTAATGATTTAACAAAATGACCAATTAAATGATTGTGGATAGATGGCACTAAATTGGTATAACCTTTAAAGAACAAGTGATTGTTCATTTCATGATTAAGTGTCTATCATTCAGGTATACTTGTCTTGAACAAATATCAATAATTATAATGACTATAAAGCAATGATTTGAATTGATGTTAGTTATAAAAATAGTAACAACTTGTATGGTACTCTTCGTTATAGTGATAATTTTTGTTATTGTGGTCAAATTAATGATCATTGTCAAGTTTATCTTACTGTTCTTCTATACAAATTACAATTCATTATTTGTTTTGTTTCAATTAATATATCATATGATTTTGAATAATTTAGATTTCATAAAACAATTAATAATCAACAATATTTATCGATTTTTCTTTTATTCATTTTAATTAACTACTATTTAATCATGCAATATTTGTATATAGAGATAGAAGCGTACTCAAGACACTTTAAGAATGTTCTAAGAGTGAAAACAGTCGATTATATGATTATTAACATGAAATAGTATATTGCATTTGTTGTACATAAAAGAAACAAAGTGTTCCACTGCCATAAACAGTACGAAATATAGGAGTAAATGAATATCTTTTAATACATTAAAATGATAATTTACTCTATAGTAAATATTAACGTCTATTTTACGTTCGAATAAGTATTTAATATTAAACTCTAACCAACTCATTTTGAATATATGTTTAATTTTATTTTACACAAGCTAACCTCTAGTTTAAAGTACTGTTTGCTATAAAGGGTCATCTGTAATGAATATGGTCGGTTTTTGTATTTTTTTTTTCTTTTTATCACTAAGTACATTTTATTCAAAAACAAAATATACCACAAGATGCAACATGATAAACTCTATAGGCCACAGTAAATATTTTATTTTATATATGCACCATTGATTTTTTAGATTAAATGATATTTTGTGCGAACAGAATCATTTTTTCTTACACAATGAATTTCTTTTTTTGATTTATCAATTAAAGAATCATAGTTTTTAAATTTAATCTCATTGCATATTATTGATGTTCGTGTTCTAGACTTAATGATCCAAAAAATTGAGATCAGACCCGTTTGGTAGCCACCTATGATTGTTTATAGAACGTATGAAATTATCTGCATATCATGTCAATGGTTTCAGCTATGTACACAGCGTGATAATGTTCCAACCAGGTTAAAATATGATTGGAGACATAAGCTCAATTTTATAAGCAACTAACTACACCATCATTCTTTTTAGATACTTTGTCTCCTTGTTGGTCTGCTTCCTATCGACTTGCAGTATCAACATGTTCTAATGAAAATTATTTTTCGTCAATGAATAGAATTATCTTCAATCGACGAGATAAAAAAAAAAAAGTAAACTGATCATTTAAATAACATCGAAAATTTATCGCATAGACTAGTTGCGATAAAAAAAAGACATACCTTTCTCTATCTAATGATTAAGAATGACGTTTGTAATAAAGAAATAAAAACTTAAATCTTTTCGTAGAATATCTATGCCTGTTTTATTCTAATATGTAATAACAAACTTAACAATAAATATTATCGATTTTCGAGTCATGATGTTGAATATAGTACTTCATCATTTTCATTATATCTATCTCACATAGAATACAAGTTTCAATATGAAAAAAGTGAATAAAAAATTCAAGATAGATAAAAGAAAGATTAAAATGTTTTATATAACATTCATATTTTTTCTTTTCGATAAGTTTTCATTGTCTATTTCTTTTATATACATATAAAATAGAATAAAAAACATGACACATAAGATAAATAGAGAATGAAGAAATATTTTGTTGTAAAACACTACTCTCAACAATTAAGATTTCAATTTAAAAATAAATATTCTCAAATAGCCGGTATCCAACAACAAATGTAAACTTTTGAAAACTTTCTATCTAACTTTCTTGATAAACGACAAGAACTTTTTTTTTTTTTCGATTATTGAAATCGGCAACAAACTCGATGAGCATTATAATAGTGTCAATGTTACTAAGATTCTAACTAGTAGCACTGGCATTGCTGATATAATCATCGGTCTTACAGGAATTGCACTTGCTAGGTGGACCGATGGCTTATCAATCGTACTTATTGTTGGTGGTGGTACTTTGACGACAGTAAGCGATGCAGCTCATTTGAGTTTCAATATTGTTAAATGTTTGTTGATTAGATCATATTGAAAGAAATTGAATAAGATTTGTCACACTGAGGAATCAAAATTTTTCGATTAGTTGATTAACTTGAACGAATGATAAAAGAAATACAGAAAAAATCTTTCAATGGCAAAACCGATTTTAAAACAGCAAGCAGTACTATTCAAGAGGTATCAAGAGTAATAGTGTTGCAACCGATAACGATAAACGGCTGGCTCGGTCTAGATTTTTTTCAATTTTTTTTGCGAAAATAGCTCATAGAAATGTTTATTTTTGCATATTAAACTGGTTTTACTGGTACCCATGACGATTTCTATGGAAGAGCATGAAATAGACTGTCTATATAAAGTGAATATTCATTAAAATATACCTTATATATTTTATTAAATTCTAGAATTGAAACAAAATGAAACCATGATTCGTCATTGTAATTTATTACATATTTACTTCTATTTTGTATTATTTATATCATGTTCTTCTGTCAAAACTATGTTCTAGCGCTTCTTAGCTGTTTCTATTCTACTATCAATATGTGTCAAAAGCATGCTAGTTTGAATCTGTTTTATTTAAGTCGATATGATATTAAAGTCCGAAAAGTTAATTGTTTTTGAAGATTTGAGTAGTAGTGAAATATTTGGTTTTTATTGTTAGACAGTCTTATATAAAATGAACTAAAACTAATATGCTCCCGATAGACTTTTATACTAGGCTCTGCATAGCCAAGAATAGCTTTGGCATAGTCTCTAAGTAACCTGAAGTTCGGAGTCTTTGTTGTTACCTTTTAGGAACTTTATTATGTAATTAAATCACAGATCATGCCGAGAACGTAAGACAGCATATCAGAAAAACTTTCAAGTCGTTTTGGATATCGAAATATCTATTGGCAGACTAAAAGAACATCAACAGACAGGTTTTTCACGATTTTTGGAGCCACTTAGGAAGATCGAATCAAGTTTCTCTTCATATTCTTCAATATGTACTGATAATCATATTTCAGAAAAGCTCCCTTAGTAGTGAAACAGATGTTTTAAGTGATTTGTATAGTGATTCAGAGATGGATATGACTCATACCGGTCTAGAAAACAAACTCTACCGATTGCAACACTGAAGTGTAACTAATCTGACATACTCAATTATTCGTATTATGCAGGCAACATCTTTATCGATCAGAACGGTACGACTTGTTGGTGCTACTTCGGTTGTTTTAGGTAAGAAAACGAAAATAGTATAATTGACATAACAAAAGTTCATCTTCTAGGTGTAGCCATTTTACCATTTCAAATAATTGATCTTGCAATGAATGGACAAGCACTACATAAAAATGATGTCTTGTGAGACCTCCGTCAACTTACTCAACATCTCGAAATACAAGCAGCAAATATCGTTAACAACATTTTTGCAATGATAGATCAAATTCATTAGCAACCTGAAACTTTGACTTATATAGAAGATGTAATTATTTTGTCTTCTATCAGTAGAATTAACACTAACATATTTTCATATATTGTTATTTTTTGAGCAAATAATATTTATGAATAAATTTTAAAGACACTTTAAGTATCTGATTAAAAGATTTTAAGAAAGAATAAATCAAATAAGTTTTTGTGAAATCTATTTTTTTAAGAGTCTTATCAGACGGAGAACAAAATGAGGGATTGTCATGATTTCTAAAATTTTCTATTAAAAATATACAAGCACCAAAAGACACAAAAAAAAACAGATAGATTTATCAAAAAACCGATTATTTCGCTTTTGATGATGTCCGTAACTCTTTGATGAAAGGTCGAAGAAAATGCTTAGAATTTAGCTGATATTCTTAAAAAATTGATCTCATTCCTATAATTCATTCATGAAATTTTCATATATAATGCATCGGATAGAGAACTTCATTTATCATTGAAATAACTATTTGAATTTGTGAATTAGATACTTGCCATAAGAGAAACAGCTTGTTCTTATAACCTCGTGTAGTACAATCGAATTAGAAAATCATGATTTTATTCAATGCTTATCTATAATTATCTTGGAAGAATGCATTTATTTCACTATATCTAAAGAAAATTATTTATTTATTTTATAAAATGATTAAATAATAGCAATTTCAAGTAAAACATATCTTTATTTTTTTTCTTTGACCATGATCACAAATTCATTGATCTTAACTCAAATACATTTTTATACTATTATTATATGCGTGTAAATACTGTAAAGACAAACAACTAGCGACATTAAAGATCATTGGTTATAGAGAATCTCGAATAATATATTCAATCGAGACAGTATTTCACAATGATCATAATTTTCTCTAAGTTCATTTGATTGGATAAACATTTCAGAAAAACATAACTTTTAAATCTTTTTTTTCCTTTTTAGTATATAATGAATGAAGAAAATACCGATTCAAATTCTTCAACTATTGTTGATGATAATGAAATTCCTGAAAAATTTAAATTAGATCGTAATAAAATTCAAACAGCAATATTAATCGATGAAAATGATGAAATAAATCAACTTGGTTTAAGTGTTTTTAATCAAGCAGATCTTGAACAAGGTCTTTATTCTTTTCATTATCATTGTAACATATGTTTGTTTGTTTTTTCAAATAGGTCTAATCGATCAAGTTGATAATGTTGTATCAAATCAAGAACGACAACATAAATCAGTACATATTGAAAAACAAATTCAATCACTTGAACAAACAAATAAGTAATATTATTTAATTTATTTTGTCGATCATATTTATATCTTTTTTTTTTTTCTTTCAAATAGTTCTCTTCGAAGTAATATATCAGCAAAACAACAAATATTATCTACTATCGATAAAGCAACATATCTTGCATCAAGAAAAGATATTCAAAAAGCGAATATTGAAAAAACAATCAAAGAATTAGTTTGTTTTTTTTTTTAATTCAAAAGAAAATTCATTATCAAATATCATAAATATCTTTACTTTTAGAAACAACAATTAGGAAAAAATATTGCTAAAATTAATTCACTTAAAACTGAACTTATTGGTTTATCACCAATTGATGATGAAAATGAAGATAATCATATTAAACGTATGTATAAAATTAAAAGTTAATTAGATAAACTTTTTTTTTCTTCTTTTCATCAAGGATCAGCTGCATCAACTAGTCTTATTGATACATTAATGCCAACATTACGTAATTATGATGAGAATGGTCTTCTTAAATTAACAACAGATCAAAATGAACGTTTAACATCATTTGATTCATTTATGCAAAGTCTTGATCATGAATATGATAAACGTAAACAATTAAAAAATAAAACTATTGAAAAAAAATCAACTGAAATTAAGAAAACTACTACTACTTCTGTACCTCCATCAACTTCTTTAACACTTGATGGTCCAATTGAATATCGTGATAAAAAAATCAAGAAAAAACCATCAACAATTAAAAAAACACAAACAAAAACATCAACAAAGAAACAACCAGTTTTAAGTTCTTCATCGGATGATGAAAATGAAGAAACAGATCCAAATAAAATGGTTTATGATGAAGATAATGCTTGGTAAAATTTTATATTTAAATTAAGTTATATTCAACTTTAATTGAAGTCTAATTAAATCTGAGAAATTATAGAGATCAGGAATGTTCTCAATTGAAATCTGACTGAATTTAGGAAGTTGTAGAGTTCGTCAATGTATTCTTCTATCGTCTTTATTTGCGGCAAAACCAACGGTTAACTACAATTACTATAAAAAAAAAAAAACGTCGGTTCAGACGGTTTATTCTTTTTATATCAATTTTTCATTATTTTCTGTAGTAATTTAATTTCATCTGTTGTCACAACATCAATTTCATTCCAAGAAAAAGACAATTTTTTTATAGTTTACAGCATGTTTTGTTAGATGGCGCTGCAATTATTTCTATTGATTTTATCTTTCGACTTCGCAGTTAACCAACGGTTATCGCGATATGAGTCCAATCGAAATATCTACTTTGTCGTAGTATGCTTCGACACGAGAAAAGAAAAGAACGGAATTCTAAGCTTATGCTTTTTGAGTAGTATTATTTATTGATGTTTATCTATCTTCAAATTGAACTTGATGCGTAGATAATATTTAAAATATAAGAATATTTTGTTGAGTTATATTCCAATCAAAAAAAGAAAAAAAAAAGAATAAAAGATATTTTAGCTTATGTATTCTCTGTGATAGAATAATAATTATCTTCTCTCGGAATTTAATACTCTAAATATTTAAAATATTGATTTATTTATTCATGAAAACACATTCAAAGATCATTTTCTAATTTCGATGCAAAAGAAATCATTCATGCATACATAATAATATGGATAGTCTGTCTAATTAGAAAGAAGAAAAACAAATGCGTACGATAGTTTCCTAATGTAATAGAAAAATCATTTTGTAATTTTGTATCTAATTAAAAATGAATTCTATTTAGAATATATATTTATTAAATATTTTTTTTTAGGTTTGAAAGTGATGAAGATGAAAAACAACGTTTAGCTGATGAAGATGAAGATGAAGATTATTATGAACCGAAAAAAAAGAAAAAACGTTCATTAGCAAAAGATGATGGTGATAATCAACAATATTTATCACGTTTAAAAGATTTTTATACTGATAAAAAACCTTCTAGTCATACAAATAATAGTGAACATGATGATATTGAAATTGGTCAAGGTCTTTGGATACCATTAAGTATTTGGGATAGATTATTTAAGTAATATTATTCATCTTTGTTTTTCTTTCATTATTTATTTGATTTATTATTTTAAAGTTATCAACGAGCTGGTGTTAAATGGTTATGGGAATTATATGAACAAAAATGTGGTGGAATTATTGCTGATGAAATGGGTCTTGGAAAAGTAAAGATTCAAGAACAATATTGTTTTTTTGTTTTTTTTCTATTGATTAAATTTTCTTAGACTATTCAAATTATTGCTTATCTTGCTGCATTTCATTATAGTCGAGTACGAGATACTCAAAATCGGTAATATATATATATATATATATTATTTATCTTTGAAAGAAATTTTTTATATTTTTAGTTATCGTGGTCTTGGTCCAGTACTCATTGTATGTCCATCTACATTACTTCATCAATGGGTTCATGAATTTCATCAATGGTGGCCTGAATTTCGTGTAGCTGTCTTGCATGAAAGTGGTTCATTTCAAGGAAAGAAAGGCGTAAGAATTTAATAACAATCATAGAAGAATTATAAAGTTCTTCATCTAAAAGACTATGAAAATTTAATATCTCTATCACAATCTATGATTCAACTCGTTCAATGTTTAATTTTTCTTTATTAAAACTAAACAGTAAAGTTTTAGAATTTCAAAAATGTATAAGAATAGTACAAAACAATTTTTCGATAAATATACCTAATAATATCATATACATTAAATAGTAATAATGAATTCGAAATTGAAAGTTTTCTCTAAAAATTTGAACCTGAATCCAAACTCGAGGTTTTTTCCATCAATATCTGTCACTCTTCGTGTACATAAACAAGTAAAAGATCAAGGTTCCAACTATTTATTTGCTACTCTCAGAAAATAAACTCAACATACAGTTATATCTCGAGCCTGCAGCTCTCTAGAGACAACTATCAATTCAATAGCGATATTCAAATGGAGAAACTATATTGCACTAAAAGAACGATAACTAATGTGAAAATTAGTTGAGGATCGTAGAATCGATATGAAGCATATTTAAGAAATTCTAATCTCAATTTTTCTATGTAGATATTATTTTTGACATAGTATTCTACCAGTTATAATTAAGGACTTAATTTGTAAACATAATTGATAAACGAAAAGAAATTGCTAATGATGAAAATTTTTTATTTTTATAGCATCGACTTATCCATAAAATGGGCACAACAGCTGCTGGTATTCTCATTACATCTTATGCTAATATTCTTATTCATTATGATACTCTTGTATCCTATCAATGGCATTATTTCATCTTAGATGAAGGTCATAAAATTCGTAATCCTGATGCTCAAATAACAACAGCTTGTAAATCAGTAAACACCTATTTTTAATTATTTCAAAAATCTATATTCAATAACAAATTTTATTTTTTTTTTGTTCCATAGTTTCGAACACCACATCGATTAATTTTATCTGGTTCACCTATGCAAAATAATTTACGTGAATTATGGTCATTATTTGATTTTGTTTTTCCAGGAAAATTAGGTACATTACCAACATTTATGGAATATTTTGCTATACCAATAACACGTGGTGGTTATGCAAATGCAAATCCAATTGAAGTACAAACAGCTTATAAATGTGCATGTATATTACGTGATACAATTAAAAAATATCTTATAAGACGAATAAAATCTGAACAAAATGTTGTTTTACAATTACCAACTAAAAATGAACAAGTACTTTTTTGTCGTTTAACTAAAGTTCAAAAATATATTTATAAAGAATATTTAAAATCACAACAATGTAAAGATATTCTTAAAGGTAGTACACAAGTTTTTGTTGGTTTAATTAATTTACGTAAAATTTGTAATCATCCGGATTTATTTACTGATTGGTCACAATATCAACCTGAATATAATGAAAATCCTCTTGAAGTTAGTCAATATGGTTATTCTAAACGATCAGGAAAAATGATTGTACTTGAAACATTATTAAAAATTTGGTATAAACAAAATAATCGTTGTTTATTATTTACACAAAGTAAACAAATGTTAAATATTCTTGAACAATTTTTAATTAAACATAATTATTCATATTTAAAAATGGATGGTACAACATCAATTGCATCTCGACAAGGACTTGTTTCACAATTTAATTCTGTATGTTAATTATCAAAAATAAAGAACTCTAATACAAATGAATTTGATTATATATATAGAGAGAGAGACCATAATGAAAATAGTTTATTATGAGAGTTTCAGATCTTTTACTTGTTGTTATCCTAAGATACAACTATAAGAAAAATGTGTGTATTTTTTTTACATCACTCAAATGCACCGGTAGATTCCGATGAGAATAGAAGCAAATAAAAAGATTTGAAATTTTTATAATAAACTATTAAATCAGAATTTTTTCGAAATCATACCCGAGTTCGAGCTCGTCAAATTATCAATCGATAAAAATATGAATTCGTAATTATCTAAATTTCATTACTCTTTTTTTATTAAATAGGATGCATCAATATTTGTATTTCTTTTAACAACACGAGTTGGTGGTCTTGGAATAAATTTAATTGGTGCAAATCGTGTTTTAATATTCGATCCAGATTGGAATCCATCAACAGATATGCAAGCAAGAGAACGAGCTTGGCGTATTGGTCAAACTAAAAATGTAACAATTTATCGATTATTAACATCAGGTACAATTGAAGAAAAAATCTATCATCGACAAATATTTAAACAATTTTTAACAAATCGTATTCTTCAAGATCCAAAACAAAGACGTTTTTTTAAATCAAATGATCTTCATGAATTATTTCGTTATGATGATGATAATAATAATAATGATAGCGGTGATGATGATGAACGTACTGAAACATCTATATTATTAGCTGGAACAAATTCCGAAATAAATTTAAAAGAAAAATATGATAAAAGAAAACGAAATAAAAATGCTAGTAAGAATATTTTTATAATTTCTGATCTTATCAAGAGTATAGAGATCTACTGTAGATATGCGTAATAGACTTATTTACCAATCCAATTAATTGGTTAGAATAATAAGAAAAAGAAAATAAGACAAACAAGCTATAGAACGCTTGTAGCAAAAGGAAAAAAAAAATTCTGTTTGAAATGCAAAAATCAATAAGACAAATTGTTCGAATTAAAAATTTCTTTTATTTTTTTTTTATATATAGGATTTGAAGGACAACGTGTACCAAATTTAACAAAAATCGATAGTAAAATTTCAACAAATCAACAAGAAATTGAAAATAATATTGATAAAGAAAAAGATGATTATGTATTAAGTAAATTATTTAAAAAATCTGTTGTACATAGTGCACTTCAACATGATACAATTATTGATCATTCTATAAATGATCATGTTTTTATTGAAACTGAAGCTCATCGTTATGCAGAAGAAGCTGTTAAAGCATTACGAAATTCTGCACAAGATTGTTATTCAGCTGAAAGTGGAATACCAAATTGGGGTGCAAGAAATATTCAACAGTAAGTTTTTATAATAAATTAATCAAAACTAAAACAAAAAAAAAACCTATCATCTTTTTAGTATACGTCGATTTGGTTCTCGTACAAATAAAGATATTATTAATCAAAATGATGATGATGATGATCGACCATCATCATCATCATCATCTTCTATTGTTCGAAAATCAAATACTCAAATTTCAAGTGCATCAAGTAATTTACTTAAAGATATTCGTGAACGAAAACGTGAACAATCAGATTTTATTGTACATACAAATAGACAATCGATAGAAAATGATGAAGAAAATCATACCAATGATGAAGGTTTAAAATTAATACGTGAATTAAAAGATTATTTAAAAATTGGTACATCTATTCATGGTAAAGCAACAACAGGTGAAATTATTGATCATTTTCAAAATCGTCTTAATGGAAAACCTGGTCTTATACCAAAATTTAAATCATTATTAAAACAAATAGCTAATCTTGAACGAACATCATCTGGAATTGGTTATTGGATTTTAAAAGAAGAATTTCGAGAAATATAATTTCGTTTTCTATATATATATTGTTTGTTTTTTTTTTAAATTGTAATCAGGCAAAAACTAGAATTTCTTTTTTGTTTTTTTATTTGTCTCAGATATAAACTATTATTTCGAACTTTATTGAACAATTGTAATATAGAATTTATTTAACTTATTTTATTCATTTCAGATATGTCTGCTGATCGTGCTGGTCGAGCAGAAATGGGTAGGTTATATTTTTAGATAAAAAACAAAAAAATTTTTATTTTATAGAATAAAATAAAATTTTCATTCTATTTCAAGTTCGTATAATATTCGAAATTAAATAAAAAAAAGAAAATCATGGTAGTATAATATCAACTGATGTTTGATTAAAATTTGCTATTGAAATTGCTTTGCTTATTAGGAAAATTTATTTTCTTTTTTTTTTTATTTTTATAGTATTTAGTTAAAATTATTATTTATATCTATGGGAAATTTATTTCATTTTAGCCGAAAATGCATTGATTTTTATTTTTCTTATTATTCACTTTTGATATTTTACTAGAGAAATAGATTTAAATTTTTAAAAGTTCAATGTATATAAAAGATTTAACATAACACTGGAATCAATCGGTTTTTGTCCTGGTTTAAAAAAAAAATTGTGGTTTTAGTTTCACGCTTAGTATTAGCAAATATGGTGAACTTACAAGAGAACCTCCCGAGATGCTAAAAAGCTTTTAAGCTCAAATTTTGTCTACAAGTAGAGGATGTATAGACCCGACCTCGAAACGGGCCGCCCGGTCTGATGATTTTATCCTTTATTGGCATAACTTTTTCTGAGATTTAGTTCATTCCTGAGGGGGAAGCTTCTCCGCACCGCCCCCTTCCCCTCCTTGCTCATCACTTTTTATAAAAGCCGAAAAATATGAAATAGTTGTCTATTGAAAAAAAAAATCTTTGTAAACGAAGTTTCTTTTGGGCCCGGTATAGACGAGAAAAGTCCTAAAATGATATTGGCGCAAGTTGCGATTTGGCTGAGATATCGACTTTTTACTATAATTCTCCTGTAGGAGCCCGTTTTTCCGGTAAAATCAAAGATTCGAATTTTAGCTTAAAACTTTGCCTACATGAAGGTCTCTACCAGACTAGCTTGCCTGAAAAGTTTCAGAAATTTTGGACAAATCATCTCTGAGATAAGAAATTTTTCAAAGTATCCATGCGTAACACAATATGCCTACAAAAGTGTCTTGATGCTAATAGACTTATATCTTAGAGATGATTTACCCCAAAAATTCTGAAACTTTGATTTTACCGGAACAATGGGCTTTTCCAAGAGAATTATAGTAAAAAGTCGATATCTCAATCAAATTGCAACTTACGCCAATATCGTTTTAGAATTTTTCTAGTCTATACATCCCCCTACTTGTGGACAAAATTTGAGCTCAAAAACTTTTTAGCATCTCGGGAGGTTCTCTTGTAAGATTAACATAATTTTATCATGTGTTTATCGTTAGTTTATACGTGCACGTCGAGATCAGTGCATCCCTGATGAAAATAGATCTTACCAAGGAAGACATCAGCCTGTGGGATGTTGATTAAACTCCTATTTTTGTTGATCAGTAGTATTCAGTCAGATTAGTTGAAGCCTAAAAGAATTTAGACCCATTCCTTAAGTAGAGTTATGACTACTTGGACAGATGTACATAGAAATCTTGTTCATAGACAGGTTTCATAGTCATTAGAATATTCTAAAAATTTCAGTTCTTTTATGTGAAATATTAAACATTCATTTAAACTGTAATAACCATGAGAATTATATACAGACGAAATTTCAAATGACAGCTTTCCATGAATATCTAACCTATAGAAGCCTCAAATTCCAATAAAACACTCATAAATCTGGCTAGATAACGCACACATTCAAATTCTCTTCGCCTTGAATTAGTCTTACTGAATTCTTCCTATGACATTAATAAAAACTTAATCGGAATTTCTTCTATATTGAATCCGTCAATGTTAAATGAAAACTTTTGTATTCATTGAACTTTACATATTATTATTATGAATGAAAATTAAGTGACTGAGTGACTATAAATTCTATATTTAAATGCTTTCAGAACAAAAAAAAAATGAATATAATATGATGATTTATATATAAACATAATGATGATTAGATTATATTCTCATATAAAATTTTGTTTTGATTTTTTTTATAGTAATTCTTACCGGTAATTCATATCCAGAATTAGCAGAAAATATTTCAAGGTATGTTGTTTTCTATAATAATTTCTCGTCTTCTTTTGTTGTGGATATTAACTTACCACTAAATAAAGTTTGATCCATCACAATTAAAAAATATTATTTTACCTTGCACTAATTTATTTTTCTCTCTCTTATAGAAAAAATTTAATACACGTGTGGATGTGTGTGGTGTATGTTGATTTTTTTGTTCTTATTATTATAGAATTGTTCATTCTTACAAAGCAGACAGTATTCAGTATGTATTCTATATTTTGAAAAGAATATATTTTTGCATTTGTTTGTGTTTGATATATATATATATATGTGTATTTATGTTTTATTTATTGTGATTAATTTTTCTTGTATTAAATAATTATAAATATCCATTGCTTTCTATTTTAGTCGTATTAAACCACTCGGTGAATGTGTTGTTTTTAAAAATTCTGATAAAGGTAAATTAATAACCAAAAAAAAAGAGCTTGAAACTTTTTTTTTCTAAATAGAAACTCATGTTGAAATTCATGAATCAGTTCGTAGTAAAGATGTATTTATAATTCAAACAGGTTCAACAAAGTAAAAATAAATATTTTATTTATTAATTTTTGATTTGATTTTTATTTTAGAGATCCAAATGATAATCTTATGGAACTTATGATAATGAGTTATGCATGTAAAACATCATGTGCAAGAAATATTATTGTAAGTTTTTGAATATTTTATATATATATATATATAATTAATAAATTATATATTTCAGGGAGTTTTACCTTATTTACCTTGTAAGTTTATATAAATATAATAATAATAGAAAAAATGAATTTATTAATTTATTTAGATAGTAAACAAAGTAAACAGAATAAGCGTGGATGTATTACAATGAAACTTGTTGCTCAAATGCTTGTTAAAGCTGGTTTAACACATGTTATAACTATTGATTTACATCAAAAAGAAATACAAGGATTTTTTGATATTCCAGTTGACAATTTACGAGCATCATCTTTTCTTATGGATTATATTAAAGAACAAGTACGAAAAGAACTTTTTTTTTTCTTATCATAGAAAAAAATTCGATAAACTTTAGATTCCTGATTGGCGTAATGCTGTTATAGTTGCACGTAAACCTAATCAGGCTAAACGTGTAACAGGTTTTGCTCAAAGATTAAAATTAAATATTGCTGTTATACATGGTTGTCAAGATCAAGAAGGTGAAATTGAAGAAACAGATGGACGAAATTCACCACCACCATCATCATCTTCTGGTTTAGTTAATCCTATATCGATGTCAGCACGTCGAAGTGTATTTACTGTTCCTTCACTTGCATTAGGCGAACGTAATTATTATCAATATTTTTATATACAATTCTAATTATTTATAAGCTGAAAACAAAAAAAAAAAGGGCAACAGTTAAGCTATTGTAATGTTTTATTTAATTTGAGTTTGGTCTATACAAACGATACTTTCCTATATGAACATATTAGTTTTACTTTTTCTTTAAATAGAACAAATCTATAATAAAAAAAAAAATTTTCTTTTCATTATAGAAATTAATGTCAAAGGTAAATTACCAATGGATGTTGTCGGTGATGTTAGTAGTCGAATAGCTATAATTGTTGAAGATATGATTGATGATGTACCTGGCCTTGTACAAGCTGCTGACATACTTTCTGATCGTGGTGCATATAAAATCTATGTACTTGCAACACATGGTTTATTTACATCTGATGCACCATTATTAATTGAACAATCACGAATATGTGAAGTTATTGTAACAAATACTGTACCACATGAATTTGCTAAACTTCAATGTTCAAAAATTAAAACAGTTGATATAAGTTTACTTTTATCCGAAGCTATACGTCGTATACATAATCAAGAATCAATGAGTTATTTATTTCGTGATGTTGAACCGAATGATTAGAAATTTAATTTGTGCAAATTTTCCTTCTTTATTTTGACATAATTTATAATGAAAAACCAAAAAAAACAATTAATTATTCTTCATAGTATAGTAGAGAATGAATTAAAAATATTCTTGCTTGCTGTGTTTCTTTTATATAAACAACAAAAAAAAAATTCATTCTATAAAAACTATTTATAATAAACAAATATTTTATTTATTTTTTTTATTTAATAAAAAAAAAACAAAACATTAACTTAAATTTTACTTGATTTAATACTTTTGTCTATTATGTTTAATTTTTAATGAACCAAATCTTGTTTGAGCAAATGTTTGTATTGATAAAATTGGTGTTGATATGGAATTTGACCATGTTGAAAAATCAGAAAAAATTATTGGTGATAAATTTATAAGAGTATCATTTGATTGAATAGAAACAATCGATTCTATTTAAATAATTTTCATTTTCTATTATAATATATAAAGAAAATATCTTACTATGATGAGAAATTTCATCAGTATCACTTGATGATTCACTATGTTGTATTAAATTTTTTTCATCTGCATATAAAATTTGAACTAAAATTAAACATATACATATTCGAGTTATTTTTCTTAAAAAAAAAAGTAATATCTACTTGGTCCTTTTTCTCCAATACGATATGATACTTCACCTGGATCAATCCAAATAGTAAGATCATTTGGTAATGAATCAAGTATTTCTTGTAAATCCAAACTAACATCAATAGCAGCATTAATAAGAATTTTATCAATTTTTTCTTTACTAATACGTATTGATCGATATGCTGAACCTTTTGTTGGTCTTTCTGGATACCAATGATCTTGAAATTTAATATATAAATATTTTTGCATTTGTTCACCAAGCATATTAACTCGACTGAAAAGGCGAATTCATAGAAAATTTGTTTTTTGTTCTATTCATAATACGTACCGACGTGGTAATTTATTATAAAGATAATCAATTAAAAAATTTAATGCAATTGATATTTCGAATTTCATTTTATAACTAGAAGAAAAAAAAATTAAAATATGTATTATACAAATAATTTTCTGTTTTTTTTTTTTCATTATTGGCATGTTTCTAGTTCGAATAGTTGATAAAAATAGAATTATAAATATTGATTTCGATGTTCTGTTTATGATGATAGAAAAAAAAAAAAGAGACATAAAGAAAAAAAAAGAATTGATACTATAGAATAAGTGAAATCTTAATTTACGGACAACTTTCGTTTGTATTATGGACTTTTTCTTTTTGAATCAGTACGAGAAAATAACTAATAATATGGACATTCATCGTCATGGTTTTAACAAGCAGCTGCATTTTTTTCTTTAACCTTGATAAATATATAGCAGTGTGAGTATAATATTTTTTTTTTCGCACTTACGTAAAAATTCAAACGATTAAGTTTATTTACGTATATCTTTTTTTTCTTGTGAGTACAAATTATATGCATAATGAAATTTTTATCATGGCAATTTTTGTTATTGTTCTACTCGTCTATCGATCATGAAAAGTTTCATTTCTGTTATTTCTAATAATAAGAAATTAACGAATGAATAATGCACATGTAGACTTATAAAAATATATGTAGGTAGTAAGAAGATTAATATCAGATAAAACACAAAGCAGACTATCCTATGATAACTAGATTTTTTTCTTGCCATTCTACTAATGTAGTTTCAATTATTCTTATTTTCTTTTTCTTCTTGTATAGGAAAAAAAAAGAAAACAATACTAATATAATTTCTTGTTTGCTGAACGTGATCTTCTATAATAATATTTGAGTATTTTCGAAAGTAAAAAAGAAATGTTGTACTCTCGTTAATAGACCTGCCATAAAAAGAGGTAAGTAAGTTTCTTTTTTAACGTTATACAACACCTTTTTCTTTTTATTTTCTATATCTAATTAAGATTCTCACACATATTTTCATTCGTCATGTTCTTTTTCAACATGAACAAGAAACAAGACGTCATCATCAAGCAATAGACATTTCGAAGTGTTATTATGTAGATATCTCAAGCGATATGTCACTTTCTATATTAATCAAACATCTGTACTATTATCATTAAGATTTCAGTTCATCACGCAATCTTTTTGTTCTCTAATAAAATCTATAGAATAGATCTTTGAAGGTTGTAATTTGGATTAAGAAAAATAATATAAATTCTATCTCATGTTCGATGTATCGACTGAAATAAGAAACTATTTTTCTAATTTATTAGATCAGGAGAAGAAATAGAACTGACAAAATATTTCGATTGAAACTGAATAGAAAAATAATATACATTCGACATTTTGTAGAGTATATTTGTTTTTGTACAAATGAGTTAATCGGAATAGTGATAATCAATATACAAAAAATAGGCTAAAGGCAAAACTGTGTACACACACATATCTTTGTTTTCGATCTTATTCAATTATTTTTTTTTCATTGAGACACAACTTTAAATCATAAAATAATTTTTTTTTCCTTTTGTTTTTAATGAAAATTTATGAATCATTTTTTATCTTGATAAAAAAAGTTCAATTTTTCTACATAATGTATTTCATTTTGTTCTTTTGATTGAATTCAAAAAAAAAATTGATATTAAAAAAAAATATACAAATACGTAGAAAGAAATATTGTAAAAACAAAAATATGAGAAGGATAATACAAAAAAAAAAAAATATATATATATATATAAACTTGACATACGGATTGTATTTTAATGAGTTAAATGGAAATATTAAAGATAACTTGTACCAGTAACATTTTGACGATGTGAATTACGTTTTGATTGTCCTTCTCTGGAGACATTACTTTGATTGAAATTATATACATTAGATGATGGTGGTGAGAAAATACCATTTCTTGGTACAGATGATGAAGGAAGATGAGTCGATTGAATAGGAACTGAATGTTGTGGAGAAATATATTTATGTACGTTTACTGAATTTGGATATGTATGTTGATGATGAACATGATCGAAACCATTCATTGGTTGTGAAATACCTTAAAAATTATATATTTGAGTTTTGTTATACAACATATTTAGTTTAATGCAATCATTTGATTAATATTTTTCTACTTAAGGTAGATGAATCCCGATCAAAGACTGTAAAAACTGATAAGACAATAAAATCTGATGGGAATTCGAGTGCCGAAATCATTAATAGGTTTGATGAAATTCATGTAAAAGGCTATAAGATTTCACTGAATAACTTACTTGTTAACTCTTTTAGTCAAGTTTTCGAAAGCTTCATTTCATTTTGTTCTGTTTTCTCTTAAATAAAATAAAATGTCCGCAAGTGCAGGTATGCATTGTACCAGAAGGTCGAGTTCAGTCTGATTTAATCTTCTCTTCTAACATTTTGTCTTGAATGTATTGTTCTTACAGACATGATAGTTAGTAGTGTGCTGCAAGAAGCCTCAAAAGTAAGAAGCTGTACCGAACACGAAACGAAACTTGAATTCGGTGCATACTTACGAGGATGAGACATACGTGGACATGCACATCTCTATATATATATGGGTGTTAAGTGGATTACATGTAGTCATTCTAATGTAAACAGAGAACGGATTTTGATCAAGTTTGAGTAAAAATTCTTGATGCCGATGAATTCGTATCTTCAACTACTATCGATGCCAGAAGTCAAAGCACTCGGATGTTCTTCGAATAACTTTTGAGGACGAGGTGCAAGGTCCACATTCATAGTATGTTTCGTTCAGGAAATATGAGGATTTTCTAGAGATCGTGGTTTTTGGATAGCGAGCCTTGGATCACTTTTAAAAATGTTTGGAAAGTGGTAATCGGCCATACTGACTCCAGTGGCAACATTCACTTTTCGTTTCAAAGTAATCTAACATCTATATACTGGATTTTCAAAATATCGGTTGTTTCAATACTGTAGTGTAAAAATTTGAAGTTTCTAAAACTCTACTACAGGGATATTGGATCGTTTTGAAACGAAAAATCAATGTCGCCACTGAGCTCAGCATAACAGATTACCCTTTTCCACATATATTTTTCAGTGATCAGAAGTCAACTATCCAAAAAATCATGGTTTCTAGAAAACCCTTATATTTTCTGAACGGAACATGTTAGGAATGCGGATCGATAATAGTTCTATTGAACTAATATTTTTAATCGGGGAAAAAAAAATTTCAAATCGAATTTACCAGAATGTGTTGACATATAAGAACCATAAGGATAAACTTGTTGTTGAGATCGATTTTCTCCTCCATTAATAAATGGTTGATTATATGATGAATGTACTAAACCATTAATACTACTATTATTATGAACTTGTTGAATCCATTTTGAAACTGAATTTCCAAAACTACTTGGAAGTTGATATGGATGATGATGTCCATTTAATTTATTTGATTGTGTTTTAATAAAATCTGATGATGTTGATTGATCTGATGTCAAAATAGTTCTATTAACTTTTTCTGGTATATTTTTTGAAGAAAGATGATGATTATTTGATGTAGATTGTTTTTGACGATTTGATAAATTAATATCAGATATTTGATTATTTGGATTTGTTATTCCAACATGTAAATTTGATTGATGTATTGATTCAATTCGTTTTTTATTTAATATTGGTGATGTTGATTGAATTTTTGATATTATATCATTTTTATTTGATCGATGTGGTTTAAATGCACTTTTACCATGTTCATGATGAATATTAGTTTCTGTTAAATGATTAATAGGTGCAGATTTTGGTATTGATGGAATTATTACAATTGGTTTAACAATTTTATGTGAAGATTTATTTTGATTATTAAATAATATTTGTTCTTGTGGTATTGTTTTAAGATGATATTGATCATAATTTTGATTTGTTTGTTGTTCAATATTATGTTCATCTTTAAATGTAAGATTTTGATTTGATGGTGGAACAAAACGAAAACGTGGCCGTGATGATAATTTATCAATAGATGTTAAATCAATTAAACTAGCACTTGTATTATTTGCTGTTAAATAATTTGTTTTATCAATTAAAACAGATAGACGTTCATGACGTGGAACATTTTTTGATGATGATTTTATTAATAAATCATCTGTTGATGTTGCTGTTGTTTGAAGAATTTGTTGACGAGAAATTTTTTCTCTTGTTATCGGTTTTATTAATGAATTTATTTGATTAAGATTAGTTTCTGATGTATGACGACGAACATTATTTATATAGTCATTTGATGTTATTTGTTCAAAATGATGAGGATGAATATTTTCAAATTGATTAGAATAATAAGCTTGAGCATGGACTGGATCTTGATAAGTTGTTGTTTGAGCAGATTTAACACCCTAGAAGAGAAAACTTTTAATGAAACATTATTTCGAAATAATATTGCTTTAGAGGAAGAACATCTCGACAGTGTGTATTTTTCGCATAGTGTGACTTTTATTTTTGTTCAGAAATGATTAGAAAAAAAAACATTTTTGAAACAGTCCAAGAATGTTTGTACTAACAGGGATTAGAGATAGAAGAACATTTTGACAAAATCTGGTACTCCCGGAGTCTACTGAAGTTCATAGAGTCCAGCGAGAATAAGCCAAGGAGAACCGGCGCAGTCCAGTACTTTCCTAATGCATAGACTCCGGAAGTACAGTGGGAGTCCAGCAAGTACAAGAGTACCTCGTTTTCCTGCGTACTCCTTGTACTTCCGAAGTCCAGTTGGAGTACGTCATTTCCTCTTGGTGACCACCTACCATTTCGAGTTTGATAAAGAACGATTCATCCTAAAAACTACTCCGTTTTCTCAACCGCAATAAGTTCTATAGAGCTGAAGTTTTTTTTTTCTACAGGTATTAGACACTATTCAGGATGCCTAGGTTTTTTTGTTGGTGTCTTTTTATCTCCTCCCATTCTAATAATAAGATCAAAATACTGAGTGTACGCTTTCGAAAAATCAATGATGCAATATTTTTCAAAACATAAAAAAAAGAAAATTATCAGTAGTAGAATTTTTGCATATAAAGAATAATCGAAGCACATGTCTTTCTGTTATGGATTTCGAGCATTAGATTTAATAAAATAACTCCTAACGAAGAACTCTGATTTATATGGCTTTTGGTAGAGGATACCTCGAAGCTGCTATGTGGACTCATTAAACTCCTCTCCGGACTCGAAGAAAGTTAATTTTCGTTAGAAAAATCGAAATTAGAATAAATGCATGGGAGGATAGACTGAGGTTTGATCGTTCACAAACGATACGACTTTTTCTATTGGGCATTTTGTTTTTTTGCAAGAATTTTTGTTATTTTCTGCTTAAAAATCGCATATTTTTAACCAAAAAAAACGAATTCAGGAGAATCCTCGGATAGAAAATAAATATTTCAATAGAATCTACAATAAAATATCAAGTATACGCTATTATTTAATTAAATTCATCGGATACTTAACAACTATGACAGATGATGATTATTATTTGTACCAAAAATATTGTAAAATTTCTATTCAAAAAAAAAAAATTTTTTCGTTGTTTCCTCGTGTCATTCAATATTCTTGGAGAGTCTTCATTGTATATATATAATGTTGTTTTTTTTTGTTGCTTGAAAGAATACATAAAACCGCAAGACTTGACAGAGTCTGTATTTTTCAATTAAACTTTATATTTATTATATAGAGAAATAGGCCTTAAATTGTAGAAGTTTCTTTTGCGGTATTGAGCTTGTCATGCTTTTCGTTCGCGAACAAGAAAAAAACTGAAGTTTCACAATACTATTCTGATCAATTTAGTATTTCGATTAGGACTGAAGATGTGCGAAAGGATGAATTACTCTATATAAGCATCCTAGTCAGACAAAAACCTATTGAGAGAATAAAAAATGTGTAATATTTATTGATTACATAAATAAATAATAAGAATTCAAAAATTTTCAAGTCTTCCATCAGCAAGTTCAATATGAGATCGGAATCAAGACACGGACGAATATCAAAAGTGTATTTACTTTAAATCTCTGTGCTTTGAATAGATAAATTTATCTTAATCTTATATAGAAATATATTTGTTAACTAAAATGTAAAGTCAAATAATGGAATTGAAGTGTATGAATTTTTTTCTTTTTAAGTTTAAAAAAAAAATAAATTAAAAAAACTTACATGAGAATTTTGTCGATTACCAATATTATTTGTAGATTTCATTTGTGAATAAGATTTTTCAATTTTATTTTCATCTGTTATATTTTGATCATATAGATATTCATTAAGCATTGAATCAAAAAAATTTAATGTTTTTTCAATTTGTTCATCATCATTATCATCAGTTTTTTGTTGTAGAAATTTACGTTTTTTATCATATTGATTTTGTTTATTCATATTTGATTAATTAAAATAAAAACAGATGAATATTATTCAATGATTTTTCACGAATAACTAAATATGAAAATAAAATTGAAATTCAATTTTGCTTTTCTTGATAACTACTAGTCATATAATGTTTGTTAATGGATTAATAAAAAGACGTCCTTTAAGTTTAATATGGATATGTAGTATTAGTACAATATTTTATTGTACCTGTTATCTTGTCAATAGTTTCTAATGATTCTGTATTACATATGTGAATTTTCTCATAGAAAAATATTAAAAAATAAATAAAAATTAAAGAAAAGATTTATTTATGATATTTAACTATATTGAATATATATTGTTAATGAACAACTATCTATGAAACTGAGATTGAATATCAAATGACAACGACCTTCGTCATGAAAGTTTTTATCATAACCTTTATCTTTTTTTTTTTCTCTCTTATATGGCGTTTAGCAAGTATGTTCATTTTATCATAACATAGAATAATTCAATCCCTGGATTGGTTTATTTTTTTGTACCGCTAAAATTATATAATTCATTAAAGATGATAGTTATGAAATCATAATTCAGAATGTCTGATGTTTGATAACAAAAAAAAAAAAACATAAACGCAGTAAATATTTGTCTATATGACTTTTTATTTTCATTGACAAGAAAAAAGAAACTTTTCTTTCGAATAGAATGATAAGAACAAAAGCATCGTAGCGAACTTACTTTATAATGATTGAAGTTAATATCTTTGATATAATACTCAATTACTTGATTGTAACTATAAGATAATAAATAATTTTAGCCTTTTTTGTCATCGAATCATTGTTAGTTATAGATATTAAATATAAAATAAGAACATTGTATCTAATATGAATATACTGAAAGAAGAACAAAAAAAAAAAAAGTCATACATCATATTAATACGAACTAGATAGGCACAAACAAAAAGTTCAAACGATTGCTATTCACATTTCAAGATAAAAAAAAAAAGAAATACATAAAACATTTTATTCGATGGAAGTTTATTGGTGATGCATGCATACATTAAAAAGAAAAAGTATTTGCGCGAAAAAACACAATCATTTCTTTACGACTGCATATATATATATATATACCCACGATATAATCTCAGCTTTAGGGTTTTTTTACGTCCCTGTATGTATACCTCGCCTACTTCAATTTTTTTTTTTGTGTTCCTTAAAAGAAAAAAAAAAGAGAGACGTCACTCGAGTATTCTTAACTATTTGTTACATATATACATATACACATAAGAAAAAAAATATTTTGTATACATATGAAGATCGATTTCATCATCGTCGTTGAATGATATTCAAGCATCTATCTTATCCACGTGTCGATAAGAAGACGAAAAAAAAAAAAGAATGTTAAAGAGACCTAGAAATACAATGACATTTACAGTATTATTAAATATATTATAATAATATTTTACTGATAGGAAAAAAAAATTTATTAAATATATATCAGAATAATTTAATTGACATATAACAAATAAAATCGTCTATTAAACATGTTACTAAAAACAAACAAACGAATAATATAACATCGACATTTAATAATTTACTCTAATGAAAAAAATTTTTTTTTTTAATTTTATTAATCATTATTTCATTTATTGGAAATGCACAATATTTTGTTTTTGATAACTCTAAGCACTTGATCAGATCAACATCTTTTTATACTTTTTCTTTGTATCATTCATCTCAATTCAAAATCGTTTTGTTACTTTTTTTTTCATAGCTATTAATTGTATTTATTTTTATATAATTCATTCATTTTTTTCACATATCTACAAGAGTCTTGAATTTAAAATTGTAATAACTTAATTGACAAAGAATTTTGATGAAAAATAATCGATCAAATCTCTTGAAAACAAAAACACAATAAATTATGTTTAACAATACAGAACATTACTTCATTTGATCTTATAAATCGTTCATAATTCGTTTTTCTTATTTCTCTTCACATATTTTCAACACTTACCAAAAGAATGTAAAAAAAAAAAAAGAAAAATGGCAAACATAATGGTATACATGACAACAATATCACTTATGATCATAGGAAATTTGAGAACTTATTGTCAAAATGTAGATGCATTTGAATCAAAAAATCACATATGTGAATTTCGATGAATTGACAAGGACAATATTTTATATTATACAGAAGAAAAAAAAAATCGATACTATTTTCGAATAAAACTTCATATCGAAGTAAATAATAACCAATCAAATGATTTATTTTGTTTATCTTAAGAGAGAACTTTAAAAAACTCGGTAAATAATCGAACTTCAATTTTTTTCGTTGTCATTCGATACATATGATAATGAGATATGTTCATTGAGTCTTTAGAACGAAATACGATCTTTCGTCAATAGATTTTTTTTTTACTATTTCAAAAACTATACATAGTTCGACGTTGTATGGATGTATACATTTTGAAAATCAATACTCTATATCTACTACCAACAAAATAAATATAACAGTTTAGAAAAAAATTTAGATCATTTGATTAATGATTGACTTGTATCTTGTATCTATTCTTGATATGCATTCTATGCAACATCGACTTTTGGAAAGAAATATTTTTCAGATAGTAAATTTTGTTTTTCTTTCTAATTTTTTAATTGACAAGTTATACGACTAGTGTAAACAGTATTACAATAAGAAATGTGTAGAATCGAATGAAGATTAGAACGGTGAGAAAAGAAAAGGTTAACGAAACCGAAATGGGAACTAAAGGTTATCGATAAATGTTCTAATGTTTTGAGTAAATTGTCCTATAAACAATTTAACTCAATAGACTAGATCAAAAAAAAAAGACAACATTGACCGACTGTATTAATTAAATTTTGAAACAGTTTTCTCTAGATCGGGACAAAGATCGATAGTAGACATTAAAAAAAAAGAATCATCAAGACTAAGACCAGACCGGTTGTACCAGGACTATGATCGGACCCACGAGGAAAAAACACCTCGAACGAAGACTAAGATCGCATGAGCTAGTAAGGACGTGAGTGTGGTGTAAATGCGACTCGTGTCTTCACTCCTTTCCCCACACCCTCAATTGAATGTGTACAGATGAAGGTTAGCTATACAACATCGACATTTAATCTAAACTCTTGCAGCAGTAATTCTTTAGATTGTATAATGACGTGCAGAAATTTGAATTTCCTGGAAATTGAAATCTATCATGTACTTCCTGAGATCGGAAGTAAAACAATTTTGTCGCGTACATTTCGAATTGTAATTCTTATTCACTGATTATATTTTTTAAAAGTCAATAAGAAAAATGATGATGCAGTTAAAGTAATGATTTGATTTAAACTACTTCAATACATAGTTAACGAACGTATTTAAATATAAATATATTTATTACGTTGGATCATGAATTTTTTTTACGAATGTAGCAACACATTCAACTAGGTTTTGCTAAGATTCTATCGATGTCGATAATTTCAATAACGATCATCGATGAAGTATGTTGTAGCTAATTGTTATGACAAGATTATTAACGTACTTAGTGGATATGACAATGACTTACTCTGAGTGGTTTCGATAATGGCAGTTAACTGGATATCGTTGTTGCTAGCTTACTCAGTAACAATGTATGCATACTTTTGGCATAAACTAATGAAACTTTCGCAGAAAAAACAATATTCTCGACTACGGTCATTCGCTTTCGGATATGGCAATGATTTTTGTTTTGCAAATCAAGTCATCTATTCAATTGGCTCTAATTCTTGACCATACTCAGTTATCGTTGCTGATTTCAATCATGGCACTCACCATCAGTGCTGCCTATCATGATTAAAACCATGTACATGTATTTCTTAAAAATATTAATAGTACATTTGCTGGAGCAAAGATATTTTCGATCGGTTATGGATATCTTCTGTTTTACGTTGTTGTCGGTGATTTTCTGTTAATGATAGAAAGCTGCATTTAGTTGTCGCTAACAAAGGTACTGAAAATGTAAATATTCTCTTACAAACTTGTTAGTTTTCTATATTGATGCTCGAACTTTTTTCCGTTCATTGTTATCGATCTTGACTTTGCACAGTTATTTATTTTTTGTAAGCTAATTTATGGATCCTTTCATTCATGTGTTTCTACCATAAGACTCTGAATATAATATTATGATTGAATTTTCTCGTCAATGACGTTGACAAATTTAGAAACCAGCTCTTTAGTATTATAAATTACATTAATCAAAAATTTCGAAATATTAATATTATTCAATTGAATCATTTGTGTGACAAATTCAATGTGAGTCGATATTTCAGAATATTGAATGCTATAATCGAATCAGCAACGAATAGAAAAATTTTCATTCGGATTCAGTTTATATAGAGTACAAAAATGATATTATGTAATCCTACACACTATCCATTTTTTTTCACGATACAATAATTCAAGTATAAGTTCGAATTTTTTTCAAATCTTTACTATTTGATATTGCGGGAAAGTCGAATATTTTTCAAAAGAGAGTCGTTGAGTATGTGTCACATATTAAAAAAAAGGATTATATCCGAAAAGATATCGTACAAGATGAAGAAGATAATGAAGATTCATCCAAAATATCACTAACATAAACACACACTAGAGACTAAAAAATCTGAGAAATGGAAGAGACAATTGTTATTCTTTGTTAGCGATCGTCTTTTATACAAATCAATCAATCAAGCTTTCATATGACTTTGTTGCTATATAACAAAGAAAGAGGTCATTATAAACCGAATATATCAGAAATTATTTGATTCAGTTTCTAATGTATAATTACATTGATTAATAGAATGAATGTCTATCACATTCATATGATTTTTTGATCACTTTTATTTTTGGAAATCATAATCATGGCATAAAGTAGTCAATTGTTAAATGATATTGATATTAATGTTGATGTTTAATAGGTATTCAAATACTAGAAGATAGAGATTATTTGTTGGTAAAATGATAAAAAATGAACTTTTATCGAATCATAGAGTAGGATAATATGATTTGAAGTTAATTATTTTGAAAATTATGCTCAAGAAGTCTATTGTTAATTCTTTTTTATTTTTCATCTATCTTTCGAATTAAATCCAAACTTATTTCATAGATACTTTTCATTTAATGCAAATTGCTTACTGATAACGACAACAATGCAATCGATATACGAAGAAGAGAAGGCAATGGTGATTGAAAGCATTCTGGTAGTGCAACATGATCATTCATATATTTATATCACACCAATACACAACTTATGTCATCAAAAGTGTTTCTTACTATTGTTGTTGTCATTTGCTTAGTCCAATATCATACGGAAAAAAATAAACCGTACTTCAACGTCAATTAATGTTCTGGTCACATATAAACTCATGTTTTTCTATTATTTTTTGCGAACACAAAATTTCTTAGAAATAATAATGATGATTTAGAACCTGTAGGGTCGAAATTTTTCACATCGGAACCAACTTAACAGGCTCTATTGTGAATATGACTCGTCTCTTCACACTTACTCAGATTGATACATGACTTCAAATCTACATCTACACTCATCATCACTATCGATAGTATAGTTTCCAACAAAAAAATATGTTTCTTTCAAAGTTACAATCAAACTAAGTTGATAGATTTTGAATTCGTCAAGATAAATATATTTTCTATGCAATGTCATTTATTGAAATCGAAATATGATAATAAATAAAAATCAATATTATTGCTGTTACTTGTTAAATTGTGGCTTTCGATGATTGGAATAACCAAATGGTGAAACTCGTTCTTCATAATGAAGATGAGGACCAGTCGATCTTCCAGTATTTCCACTTTTAGCTATTTGTTGTCCAGCTTTAACTTTAGCACCAACTGATACCATCTTTTTACTTAAATGTGCATATAAATGTCGAATTACTTTACCAGCAGCATCTTTTGATTCAATTATTATATGAGTTCCATATGCAGCACCCCAATTTCCTGATTTAACAACACCTGCTTTTGCTGCTACTACTTTTGTACCAGTAGGACATGCATAATCAGCTCCCGTATGATAACCAGCTGACCAACTACCTTTTTTACCAAATGGTGTTGTTACCGCTCTACCAGGAGCTGGTGATACACAATTTACTTCATTCGTAATATAATAAATGGAAATAAAAATAACAATTAGACGGCATAAACTGTACGTATTCGACATAGTTTTTCAACGTTTTGTCTTGAGAAAAACACAACAGTAACCTAGTAGTGCCATACACATATATTTATAATAGATATGTATACATAGAACACCTGGTCCTCAAAACGAAAAGGCTTACAGAAGATTTATATATTGCACAGTTATTTGATACCCAACTGAATAGCTTTTTTTGTCGTATATTATAATCACGTGTGAAGTGCCACGTTTCAAAGATTAAATCAATTGGCGAACCGATAAGTTTGAATCAGGTATCAATAGCCAAATAGTTTTATATAAATAGCATTTATCATTAATTTCAACAAAAAAAACAATCATTAATTGACTATGAGACGAATCTTCACGAAGCTTTTTAGTATGAATATTGAATATCATTGTTTTTCAAGATTTCTATTACAATTTGTGAGTTCTTCAGCTACAAAATGTTGATCCAGAAAAAAAAATTATTTCCGATTAGAGATGGAATCGATTCGATTTAGTTCAAAAAAAAAACACAAATCTATCTCATCTCTGTTTCAGATTACTATAAGAATATTATTTAATTAAAATAAACAATCGAATAACTGTCTATTTATTACTGAGGTTTGATAAGAAAAACAATAAGCAAGAATGTACTTTTAAAAAAAGGAAAAGATTACATCTAAATACACGGTTTCGAATATCGTATATTGAAGTCAAACTATCGCATCTTTGACATGTATATACTTTTTAAATATTGCAAGAAAGAAACTATTATATTAGCAGTAAAATAAAGTTACATAATCAAACATACAGTAAGTATTTTATGATTGTACAGCTCGTATGACTTCATTATCAATGCAAAAATGAATAGTTTTGGATATGAGTGAGGTTATAAGAGACAATATGATGCTGATAGGTACGGGAAAAGTAGTATAAAGATGATGATATGAATGAGAGACTAGAACAACTCACTTGTGTCTTAAAACTTTACATACTCTCAACAACACTCACACATATCGTCAGTCTCGTTACGCACATGCAGATTTTCATTCATCATTCATAAGTGTAGACGAATGAATATTTACAGTGGTGGGCGAACGTCTCTGTCCTATAATTTCATTGAAGTTCATCAACTCTCTCTAACACTGTGGCCATTTTACTGTGATTGTTAATATGAAGAAAAATCATCTAGTGTCCTTTTAAGACAAGAATACAGTAATAATTCAGTGAATAAAGTTCATTCGTAAACAAACTATGCAGTGATGAGAAAGACCATAGCTATGACGTCTTCCTGTTTCGTTATCAAAACATTGTTCGAATATGTCAAACACAATATCGTTAGAAGTAAATCGACTAATTATATCCAACCATGATAGAAAATACCAAAGAACGAAATTCTATAAATTTCCAATTGCCGACATCTTATGTTGTTTATTTATTGAAATTTATTTTATTGATTTAAAGGCAACTGTAGATTTCCCAATGATTATTCCAATGACTTACGATAATATTTTTAAATTATCACGGAAATATATTATTAACGAATGTATTTTGAAATGATATCGATAAACGACGGATACTAGATTTTCTTGGTCATCGTCAAAGTGATTTGTTTATACATGTTAATTTTCAGAGATCGTTGATCATGATAATTCATTTTCAATAAATCCAGCTGATGTATTTGTTTAATCAATATTTACACATACACATTTAGATGAATTCAACAGTATAAAATTGATAGCATCTGTCAAATGATCCTACAATCATAGCACAATATGTCGAAACGATTGTCTCCATATGAAATATAAACAAAACGAAACAAAAAAACCTTGTTTGTCATAACTAATAATCAATATAAATAGTGCGAAGAATAATTGTATTCTGTATACTAGGAAAGAAGAAAAGATTTTTATATTTTAATTTTTACTAAAAACTAAAAAGAAAAATTTTTTCTAATAAATATGAATTTTTATTTTATATATTTATGAAATAAAGAATAATTAGAAAAAAAATAAGAAAAATTTCAATAATCTTAGTAAGTAACATGCAATTAGATATTATCAATCGATATTTTCTTATTTACAAATAATCAAGATTAGAATACTTAGCACCAATAGGCATGGTTGTAGAATAAGAGATTGTCCCTTATTAAACCAATAATTACCACCAGTTGCATACCATCCTTGAGTTCCAGGTGCATAGTAATTGTAGGATCCAGCATAATAATTATTAGGTCTTTGCCATGGATAATTATTAGAATTGTACGTATCTTTTTGTACCGATTGTTGAAATGATGTTTGACGATTTGGATTTATAAGATAGTTACTTAGACTAGAATCAGGATTATAACTTATTGGTAAAATACCACCGTGTGGACTATTCGGAGGTCTTATAAATGAACCATAATTCGGATCGGATCCAACGCCTAAATATAAGCGAAAAAAAAATATGTACATAAAAATTATTTATCTGCAAAAATCATACGCACCATAATAGGAGGTGCCCTTAATAGAACCACTTGGATTGCTTGCCCAAGATGCTCGTTCTTCAACGGACCAAAAATTATTTTTTGAAGGATGCAATTGACGACGATAACGAGGATATCCATGTGCTATAAATACCAATATTCATATTTATTAAATTATTGTTTTTGTTTTTAATGTTTACTTATTGTTATAAAAAATATAATTACAAGAAAAAGTAAAAATAACTTTGGGAACATTTTTTTTTCATATATTAATAAACAACGGAGGCAAGATCAGGTTGTTTTGCTTCTTTTCTTTTCTTGGCAAGAACGTCAATGAAAGAGAAAAAGACTACGACATTCGTTGTAATTTTTCGTTTCTTTTTATTGCACATGTACTGTTTTTTTTCTTCCTTTTTTTTCATTCAATTTATTATGACATGTTAGGTTCACAGTTTTACAAGAGAAAAGAAAAAAAAACAGAAAGCAACAACATAAATTTTCTATCAACACATCGACTCAGTATACATAAATATGCCTATATAAGAAGAACAAGTGCAAGAAAGAAACAAAAAAAAATAGAAAAAGAGAAGTACAGCGCTGACAGAAGACAGTGCTAAGCAAATAATTGAGTATATCCCTACCACAAATGACACTAGAATTTCACTGAAATTCAAATTCTGTTTTCAAAATTTTGATGTGCATCTCCCACCATCATCAGGAAGCAATAACAACAAACAAAAACAGAAATATTTGTCAAAGTAAAGAAAGAGAATGTGTTCGCGAATATATCTTCGAAGAACATTAGCTATGGTCCATTCAGCATGTCTTATGTTGAGAACATCTACATAGCTAAGTTTTACAATAATGGCTGACAAAATCATATTATTATTTACTAATATCTTTTCTCGACAATCTATAGTAATTACTTGGTTATAATTAAATAAATGGTTAATTAAAAAGATAAGTAAGATATATATATCTATTAGATATCAATAGTCGATGCTTAGTAATATATAGTTGATAATAAACGTACTAAGATAAAATACGACACATTCCTGTGCGGTACGAAGTGCTGCTTGTTGCAACACATTTTGTCCAGCAAGGACGAGATATATTCTCATATAATATATTCATCAAATTATCTGATCGAGTTTGAATCTACTTGTGATCATATTTTGCAATCACATTCAATTAGCAAATCTTTTTCTACATATTAGTTTTTATTTTATTTCAAAACTAAATTACACATTTTAATCCATTTGATTTTTTAGATTTTCTTAATGATAATTTTTAAAATAATTTTCTTTCAATAATTTTTATATTATGTATTTTCGAAAGAAAAAATCAAGACGTTTTTTTAAATAGGCAATTTTTTCTGTCATATTCAACAACTACGTTTGAGACTGTCGTACCCAGGTCCATCATTCAGGCCGTCTTAAAATGCCTAAAACGGTGAAAAAACGACGTAATAAATGCCCTAAACGATGAGTAGTATTATGGCAGTATTCTCATCCTATAGTGTCTTATTTACACTGATTTTTCTCGTTTACGACTTAATATATCTCTTGCCGTCTATCCTCAGTGAAGAAGAGCACAATATTTCGTCTCCTTCTCACCTTCCGTAAACACAACAAATATTATTTATTTATTTAACTAAAATACTTACTACTATATATTTCATTGAGATAAGTCTAAATAAAAAAAATAAATATATTTATTTAAGTACAATACTTACTGTTGAATACTTCAATGAGAGAAATCTAAATGAAAAAAAATATATATACTCATTTAACCAAAACACTTACTATTGAATATATTATTAAAGTTTTCATGACGATCTCAGATATTTTACTTACCAGTAAATAATTCTTGATTGAAATATCAAAAAATAAATATAATCTCATCTTAGTTTTGACAAGACAAAAAAAAATTTTTTTTCTTTCCGAATGGAACAATTCGACAAAAAATATACATTGGATTTTTTTTATTGCTCCG
>CAJNOL010001822.1:0-11366 GCA_905250125.1 Rotaria sordida
TCTTTTAGAAGTTTATTCAAAAGAAAAGTAAAAGATCTTATTGATGTATACATAAATAAACTGGGATTCATTGAAAAATTTCCCCCATAAGAGAAAATACTTATCAAAAAATTTCCTCAGATGCTATTAAACTTTCAAAAACTTTCCCCGATGCCACTAAATTTTTAAAAATTTCCCCAAACGACCGTTCGCGTACACGGGTAGATTCTGTATGTTTGGTGAGTAATCCTTTTCTTCCACACTCATACGCACACCCAGAATAATTAGAATGATGACTTGAGTATTTTATTTCAATACGATGTATGATGAATCACTACGTACTTCAATAGAAGCTGTCAGTCTCTCGGTACTAACTAATCATCTACTAAACTCGATATGAATCGATTGATGGAATGGTTTATTTCTTTGTTATATCTCTTATTTGAAGATCAAACCATTGTTTTCCTATTCAGATATGGATGATGTGGATATCTGTTAAAGGATAGCATAGTTGATTATTCTTAATGTTCACTAGTGGAAAGTTCGAATTGTCGATAAATCAGAAAGAGACTTCAAACTTGCATTTATTTTTTACGTCATTGTATATATTGAAGAAATCCTACACAGTCTATATTCGAGCTACACCTTATAAATTCTAGACTACTAATATAGGCTCATGATACGCACCAATTATATAAGAAATCGCAGAGAACGATCGTTAAACGAGTGGATATATATAGATGTTCACCTAAAAGAAGGAATGCATCTTTTCTATTACGAAAGCGAAAACAGTATTAGATTTGACAAGATGGACTTAGTCGACTCTTTTCTAGTATTAATCAAGAGTACTGAAAAACTGTTCATTTTTTTTTTGAAATCAATATTGATTCATGAATCACTATACTGAAGGAAAGTATTCAAGTTTTCATCTCTAAAAATCATTGACTTGAGATCAAACCGATGTGATATAGAGTTTTTAGAGGAGAATTCTCCGAAAATCGATCAACAAATCCGTAATTAGAGAATAACAAGGTTCTTTGAAGAAAAACGTTCAAATTAGATCGATAAGATAAGCCGATACAAAAAAAGACTTAAGATACTATTAGCAAACTGTAAATCACTACAAAAGAAGCACTTATTTTTCTGATATACGAAACATGCGAACTAGAATTTCATTTTCAAATTAAAAATATTAAATTCACAGAATTTTATTAAGTTATATTAAAATTGATTATAAAGCAAAAGCTGGACCAATAAAACAGCACTTTAACGATGGTATCTATCTGCGTCAATTGACCACCTATTGAAAGCTAGTTTCCCACACAGAAAAAAGGAGCGTTAAAGTTCATTATTAAGAAATGAAGTTCACTTGAAATACCTCGTTAAATAGTGATAAACAGATCGCTTAGAAGGTTTTCTTTTACATAATACTTTAGTTTTCTACTATGAAAACAAAATAAGGAGCGGGGCTGACCTCCTTTCCAAGGTGTTAATCTTCTTCAATTAGTTTATAGAGGAAATAAAACTGCACAAAACCTAAAATTTTCATGACGGACGGACTCGGTTTGACAGAGTTATGGCTTGTACAAGTAATGAGCCTTTATGGGCTCGTTACCAATATAAAATTTCGAAAAATTTTCGAATACAAGATTTTAATCCAATTTTTATATATTTTAATAGAGTAACAAAACTAATATGTATTGCGAAATATTTTCCATTATAGAATGGGTAGATATATGCGATTCAATGGAGAATTAAATCAGCAAGGAAAAAAATATAAACTTATGAGAAGATAATATAGCATAGGAAACTTGGATAGATAAATATCTGCTTACACTAATAAGTGTTCTACAGAAATAAGGTGCGCGCAGTTCAAAATTTCCATAGATTGTTTTCCCAGTTTTTTTCCACATAGGTGAAAAGAGTACATCGATTCGTCTAGAAACAAACTTGTTTATGATTTTTTTTTGAAAGCGAAGAGCAAAGCCAATCCCAATAAAACCTAGAATTTTCAAAAATCATTCAAAAAAAAATACTGAATAATTTTTATACATACATAAATGTCTTTTTTTATTCATTCTGTAGAAGATGTGTAAAGAGTTTTTCGTAATTCTGTATGAATAATTGATTGTCAAAGATAAATACTAAAATTTATTTTTAACAAACAATTTTTCATAGAGAATTACGAAAAAGTCTTTAAAATACTTCTACAGAACGCATAAAAAAGATAGTCACAGATATTCCAGATATTCACATGGAATTCTGTCAAGTTTCCTCAATTTCATATGCATATAAACTTATGATCTTGCTAAGATCACATCGCAGTCGACCTTTGAACAGCTTGAAATACGCTGGCAAAAGGCTAATAAAATTTCATCTGCATTCCCTTTGCCAATGAGAGTTTCCTCTAACCAAATAAAAAGCATCCTGAAAGATATATACTGTTGATGAATACATTTGTTTTCTGCAAGAATTTGAAATCCTCATTCTTGACATCCATCTTACAAGATCTTGTTGAAAACTTTTCAGAGTTTTTCAGTTTAAAAGTTTCACAGAATTCATTATTCTGTTGTTTAAATCCTTCAAGAATTTAAGCTTGCTAGTAGCTTTTCCTGTAATTCTGTCAATATTCTCCATTCACGATTACAACTTAGATCTCTATGTTTTTCTATCAAGATCCTGAAGAGGATTAGCATTGGTCTTTCTTCGGGTGCTGTTTCCATCTCCTGCGAGAATTCTAATTTTTAAGGTTTGACAGATCTTGGCAAGAACTTAAACAAGTCCCCGCAAACACAAATTGTCATAGATCCTACACAGGTTTTCTCAAGGAATGAACATTATTGAGATTGGGTGAAAGTGACGTAATTATAAGAATTGTTACGAACTTCTTGTTTTCATAGAAAGCTAGAAGACGATTTCCCAATTTATATCTCTTTTCTTTTTTAGAGTCTCTGAGGGAAGGACATTCTCGAAAATTATTCCGCGAGGTAGAAGGGGATCTCTTTTCTTTTTCATTCATTGTAGTAATTTCCAATATTTCAGCCAACGCCCGATGGACACTGATCAGAATTGACATTTGTGCAGCAAGGAGTCCAAAATCCTCATTCATCAAATCGTCGCGAAGATATCCACGACATTTTAGCTCATAGAAAGGTGCTTAAAACAAGTACTACACAAGGATTATAGCAAGAATCTGATAGAATATTATCACAATTCTTCGATTTTCAGATTTTGACAGAGTTCAATGTTTAGTCACTAAGATTCTCTTTTACGATCCTAATACAATGGGTTGAAGCTAATTTTAACTAGAACTTAATAATACGTTTGATTCTCCCAACTCTGGTGGAAAATGAGAATGTCGAAAGAATAAAGTCAAAAATTGAGCTGGAGGCTTCTAAATATTTTTTCGTTCAGAAAGCCAAAAAAAACCAAACGGCTTAGTTCGAATAGAATGATTATTACACTGAAAAAGAAAAAATGAAATACAAGCAAAATACTTTGAAAAATAAGTTTATCGACCTTAAATAATGTTCTTATTTTACAATTATAACTTTTTGTTTTGTGAAACATGATCTGAAAGGAGTATTGAAGTATATAGGGTAGAAATTTGGACTCACTTCTCCCACAAACCATGACAGACGACCACATGACCCATTACAGACCGTGACAGACGTTTTTGATGTATGATTACTGATTATATATCACTAAGCTCTCATCAAAGTATATAAACTGCTTTCTTTTTAAATTCTGGAGGATAAGTAAAAGTTGATGAAAAATGGGTTTGCAGATAGATCGAATAAAACAAGATTCTGGTGATTAGTAACAACAGCTATATCATGTTTCATATTTTAATCCTGCAGGAATTGCACTATTTTGCTACGAGTGAAAACAAACTGTTGAGGATATCAGATGATGTAATGAAATAATTACTGTATCGATAATACGTGTTTATTAGACTTTCTAATGCTATTATTCCATTTCAATGAGGGTATAAGTGTGGGTTTAGATGAAGAGTACACCGGCGTCCGCACTCCTTATTAATACTACTACTCACCTACATATACCCACACCCATATTTTGTATTTTCGACGTTTTTAGAGTTCGATATTTTTAACTGTCGACATTTTTACTTTCGACCAAAGTTCAGTTTACAATAGCTTCGTAGAACTCTTTCACGGTATTCAATTATGATCAACCCTTGCCAAATTATGCATGAAATGCATAGATCCCTATATTTCTTTATGAGCAGCTCCAATACGATTGACATCCATTTTTTCAGCATTTGCAAAAGTAGAAGGCATCAGCTTCCAAAGATTCACGTCAGAATACCTGTCGAATTTACTCCGTTTCCCATCCACACAAATCTTCTTTTGATCTTACTCAGAGCGCATCACGGTCATTCTTTGAACAGCTTGACATAACTTGCCAAAAGCCTTATAAAATTTCACCGATATACTCTATGCAAATGTTTAGGAGATTCTTCGGCAGATCTACATCCATCATTCAGAAAATCCTGTGATCAGACACTTTGACCTATGATGTGAAAAGCATCCTCAAAGATTCATACTGAGTCCTCAGGGTTTCTCAAAAACATAGGGATTAGGTTTGGCATTTATTGTTCAACGATTTGACATTCTTCTTACAAGATGTAGATAGAACCGTCTCTGATGTTCATATAAATGATCATTCTGCAAAAACAATTCTGAATTTTCGCAATTTCGAATAAAAATTCTCAGATACCTATATTTTTCTATCAAAACCTTACATGGAATTAGCATTACTCTTTCTTCGAGGACCTCCTTACAGCAATCTCCAGGTGTAGTTTTTCGAGTCAAAAAGATCTTGGTAAAAACTAAAAGTGACATAGATGTAAGAATTGTTACGAAATCCTTTCTTTCTCATAGGAAACTAGGAAAAGACTTCTCAATTTTTATCTACAGAAAGAACATTCTCGAAAGTTTTACCAAATTCCCTTCAAAGAAGACGAATGTCTCCTTCATAGCTCTTTTCCCTGCGTGATAGAGAGGGTCTCTTCGACAATGACGATCGCTTTTCTTTTTTGTTCATTGTAGTAATTCCCAATATTCCAGAGAAGGCGTCATGGATACTAATTATGATCGACATTTGTGTACTAAAAAGAGATGAGCAACTACACTATGTCCCGCTCCAACTCCACATAACTCCAGTCCTATTTTCTAAAACTCCACATCAATTTCAACTACAGTGTGTTTCGCTCCAACCCCGTACCACTCCACTCCTTTCTTTCTAAAATCCTATTCCGGCTCCAATTTAACTTCAATTCCAGTCGGATTCTACAAAACTGAACTTCTGCCAAAACACTCTTAAATACACATAAGTTTTTGAACATAATTAAATCTACATTAAAATACAAGTAACGTTCATCGACAGTCGATTCACTTGACCCTAGACTGATAGGGTAGCGATGGTGATATACTTGTTTATAGATGTAAACGAGGATCCATTATGCTTGACTGTGTGTAACAGAACACGGTTATAATGGCCATCTGATAATTATGGTTCAACCAATCGTGACGGAAGTTGTAAAAATTATCTAGTCACTATGATTTTAATTAATCGACCAGTATTGGTTGGGAATGACGATCATTGTTTAATTATTCATTGTGATTAGATTATTGTTCAATGCTGTATCAGCGAGTAGGTGTTTTATCAATATATTAGAATCTTTTAAGTGAGTGTGAACATAAAACTATGATAAACAAAAAATATATTCTTTATATCATTTGATATAACTCTTTGTTTGATCTGAAACTGCATCATGATAAGTATGTTTTTGGGATACATATTAATATCGGCACTCAACTGTGAAAAACATGCTATGGAAATATAACAACTATTTGTATTAGATATAGTGGACTATTCAGGATATGACTGTTCGACTATTCCTCTTTCAAGACAGATCGTTTTTTGTATTGTATCATGAATTACAACGATATTGTAAACAGCAACACGAATTTTGATAATTATTTTATTTAAGCGCTATTTTTACTCGAAAAATATTCTATTCTATTATTTAAACAATTTAATTGTTGTTCATCATAATTTTGTGCTTCACACTCATTTAAAAGATTCTAATTTATGGATAAAACATCCACCTGCTTGTTGATATAGAATTGAACAATAATCCAATCACAATAAATAATTAAACAATGATCATCTTTTTCGAACAATATTGCTCGATTAATTAATTAAAATCATAGTGATTAAACAATCCTTATAGTCTTCTTCATGTTTATTACAACTATAGTTATCAGATGATCATTTGGATTAGATTTCTATATAGTTCTTTGCACCATAAATGGTCGGTTGTACCATACGATTATTTCGTCATTTGAACTATGGTTAGCCAATGACAATTTGTACGGTATGGTCATTTGTACCACCGTTGCTACGAGCATGGACGGCAGTTGTTATTTGGTCATTTATACTATTGTTACTATGGGCATTTGTACCACAGTTATTGTGGACATTTTTACCATATAGTTATTTGTACAATAGTTACCATGAACATTTTGACCGCGTTACCGACAGACAGACAGACACAGGTGGATTTAGGTTTCTAGATCCTAGTCTTTCAGTCTAGGGAACTTACTCTTCAGATGCTCGTGAACATATCCATGACATGCAAGCTCAAACAAGGCTTCTCAGGAGAAGTACCACATAATGATTATAGCAAGCTCCTGATAGAATATCCTCATCATTTTCAGAATTTCAAAGTTTCACAGAATATCGTATTTAGTCGCTAAGATTCTCTTGTATGATCTTCATACAATGGTTTCAAGATCATTTTCACACAAACTTACTAACATCTTTGTAGAGCACTTTCTGGCTATCCTATTTACATCCACCTTGTCCCAATTACTCATGGAATTCACAGATTCCTGCAAGGGGGAAGCAGCAAACTGTGATTTTGTGAGTTAAAATGAGTTTAGATGATTTATCTGATTTAAAATGAGTTAACGTGATTTAGATGATATAATTTGAGTTTAGGTGATTTAAATGATTTAAAATGAGTTATGGTGAGTTTAATGAGTTAAAATGAGTTTGCGTGATTTAAATGCTATGCGAATAATTCTTGCATACAGGAGTAACTAGAGTTAACATTATATACTATGTAGCAAAAAGCTGAAACTTATAGTGTACGTGTTTGGTTTATTCAGATCGTAAACAACGTGACTGCTGGAATAACGCATATCGTTGCACGGAAAACACTAAAAATTTGCACATTTAAATATCACACTGAGCTGACACTGTATATAAGAAAAAAAATGGATTAAATAAGCAGCCGTGACCGGTTTCGTCCTTCCTGAAGGGACTCATCAGACGGCTTTATTCAATTCTTCACTATTAGGCATGCACCGAGCCCGGGAACAGACCGGGAATCTAGGGCTCGGTCATTCCCGGTATCCAAAATTCCGGATTCACTCATTCACATAATTGTTATAACAATCCCCTATTATATGAAGGTACGCCTGGGTCCTCATCTCCTGTTATATACAGGTACTCTTAGGTCCTCATCTCCTATTATGCAAAGATACTCTTAGGTCGTCAAATCCTATTATATACATGTACCCTTAGGTCCTCATCTCCTATTATACGAAGGTATCCTTGGGTCTTCAAGTCCTATTATATATACGTACCCTTGGATCCTCATCTCCTATTCTATACAGGTACTCTTAGGTTCTCCTCTCTTGTTATATAGAGGTACCATTTGGTCCTCAAGTTCTACTATATAGAGGTACCGTTGGGTACTCATCTCCTACTATATACAGATATCCTTGGGTGCTCATGTCTTATTATATGAAGGTACTCTTAGGTCCTCATGTCCTACTATATGAAGGTACCCTTAGGTCCTCGAATCCTATTATATACAGGTACCCTTGGGTCCTCATCTCCAACTATATGAAGGTACCCTTGGGTCCTCAAGAACTATTATATACAAGTACCCTTAGGTCAGCATAGGGATGCAACAATGCTAATACTTCCAATGGCATTGGTAGTATTGGTAGCGTGCAAAGAAAAAACAAACTTGAGTATTTTTGAAAAACTCATTATAGATTTGAATTCCGCGACGCCGCCAAACTTTGATCAATCTTTATAAAAAATGCGTATTTTCGAAAAACAAAGCCGTTCCTGGACGAAAAATCAAGAACATAAAATTAATCTTTCCATACTTTACGTTCTTGATTTTTTCGTCGAGAAAGGGCTTTTTTCCGAAAACAGTGGTGGTATATAAGGTTTGAATAATGGCTTTCGGGATCGAGAAATTCGAATCCACCGTTAGTTTTTCGAAATTTTCAACTTTGATATTCCTTTGCAAACTATCAATATCACTAATACCAAATCGTATTGCTATTGGAAGTATTAGGATTGTTACACCTCTTTGCTGACCTATGGGTACCTGTATATAATAGGACTTGAGGACCTAAGGGTACCTTCATATAATAGGAGTTTGTTAGAATAATTATGTGAATGACTAAACCCAGGATCTCGGTACCGGGAATAACCGAACCAGGGAAGCTCGGGCTCGGTGCATGCCTAATCACCATCTCAAAAAGAGATAATAATGAAACTGCAATCAGACTCTATAAAATATAGAAGATACAGTATTAAAATTGTGATGATGAATTTGAACATGCCATCTGATGAGTCTCTTCAGCAAGGACGAAACTGGTCACGGCTGCTTATTCGAATTAAAGAACGATAGGAGAGAAAGATAATGTAAGCATTTTCCATCTGTATGTTCAGTTGGATACACGAGACAAGCAGAATTCTTCCTCTTTTCTGTTTCATTCTACTCTCTTCAGACGGACAGAAAAATTATTTGTCAGAATATTTTGTATTTTATCTTTAGTGAAATATTCAAATCGCGTGTTTTCTAAATTAATCGCAAAGGAAGAAATATATTCTTCGCTCTATAGTGCAAAACGAATATTCAACAAGCGTTTACAGACATGACAATGTTTTTTTTAGCTAAAGATATTCAAAATTGCTCGATTTAGTCAAATAAAACTATCAACTTTGATTCTACTTTGAAGATGTAAAAATTCGTTCCTAAATTAGAATCGCTAAGTTCAAATGATTTATAGTGAGTTCAAATGAGTTAAGTTGATTTACGTGACTTAAACTGAGTTAAGGTGATTTATTTGATTTAAAATGAGTTAACGTGATTTAGATGATTTAATTTGAGTTTAAGTGATTTAGATGATTTAATTTGAGTTTATAGCTGATTTAAATCAGTTGTTTCCCCCTTGAATTCCTGTGCTTTCTTATAGAGAACTTCGATAGGATTACTATTGGCCTTTTCAGCATTTCAAAAGCAAAAGGCATCAGACTCCAAAGATCCATGTGGAATCCTATCATGTTTCCTTCATTTCACCTGTATCCAAGCCGTTTGATGATCTTGCTAAGATCCTATCAGAGTCATCCTTCGAACACCTCGACATAACTTGCCAAAAGTCTCATGTAGAAAATCATGTATCCTTAAGGTTTCCTAAGATACAGATAGAACCGTCTCTGATGTTCATATAAATGATCATTCTGCAAAAACAATTCTGAATTTTCGCAATTTCGAATAAAAATTCTCAGATACCTATATTTTTCTATCAAAACCTTACATGGAATTAGCATTACTCTTTCTTCGAGGACCTCCTTACAGCAATCTCCAGGTGTAGTTTTTCGAGTCAAAAAGATCTTGGTAAAAACTAAAAGTGACATAGATGTAAGAATTGTTACGAAATCCTTTCTTTCTCATAGGAAACTAGGAAAAGACTTCTCAATTTTTATCTACAGAAAGAACATTGTCGAAAGTTTTACCTAATTCTCTTCGAAGAAGACGAATGTCTCCTTCATAGCTCTTTCCCCCGCGTTAGAGAGGGGATCTCTTCCATAACGATGATCTCTTTTCTTTTTTGTTCATTGTAGTAATTCCCAATATTCCAGCCGGTGCCCGATGGGCACAGAATGGGACGACTGTTGCTGGAGGTAATGGACGAGGCAGTGCTACCAAGCAACTCGCCGGGCCTGCAGGTCTCTTCGTTGATGATGATCAAACGATGGTTATCGCTGACTCCGACAATAATCGTATCATCCAATGGAAGATGGGTGATACAAATGGGAAAGTAGTAGCTGGTGCCAATGGCGAAGGAAATCGATTGGATGAATTGATTTATCCAACTGATGTGTTGATCGACAAAGAGACGGATAGTCTCATTATTTGTGATTACATGAATCGACGAGTCGTACGATGGTCTCGTCATAGTGGCACAACTCAAGGAGAAGTCCTCATCGACAACATCCGTTGTTTGGGATTGGCCATGGATGATCAGAGATATCTCTACATCTCTGACGTCGGAAAACATGAAGTAAAACGATATCAAATAGGAAACAAGAATGGAACTATAGTGGCTGGTGGCAATGGAAACGGTACTGGTCTCAATCAACTCAACTCTCCGAGCTTCATCTTTGTCGATCAACAACAGACTGTCTACGTGTCAGACGAGAACAATCATCGTGTGATGAAATGGAATAAATGTGCAAAAGAAGGAATTGTCGTCGCTGGAGGTTAAGGCCAAGAGAATGCTCTGACACAATTGTCGTATCCTCAAGGACTGTTCGTCGATACATTGGGCACCATCTATGTGACAGACGCGGGAAATAATCGAGTGATGCGTTGGCCTAAAGGAGCGAAACAGGGCACTGTCATTGTGGATGGAAATGGTTATGGAGAAGAAGCAAATCAGTTCGGGAATCCCATAGGTTTGTCCTTCGATCCACAAGCCAATCTCTATGTCGTCGATGAGCGGAATCATCGTGTTCAACGCTTTTCAATCGAATAGACTCGTCGTGATAGATTTTTTTGCGTTTCTTTCGTTTCAAATAAATCGCATTGAATTGATGAAATGAATGGCTTATTCTATTCGCGCGCGCGCGCGACCAGGAACCATCCTGGTGGCGCCGTGGCGAGCGTAATGCTTATCCACGCACGGGACAGACTCATATCATTCATATCTCTCCCACTCGAGAGATATGTCAATGAGTCTGGGGGGCCCGGTCGTGTGCCACGGACACCAAGATAGTTCCTGGCCGGTGTTTTAGGTCTAAGTCCGGAAGACCTGATAGATAACAGAGATCTAACCTCAATGGATATAACTCACCCCGTCCCCCACTAACACTCACTTTTCTAAGTCTCACCCTAACCCTCCTCAATCTCAATATCACTATCTAACCTCATTCCCCTCTCACCTTATTCTCATCTCAAAAAAAAATAAATAAATAGGGTGTGGGTGTGATGATAAGATATCCACACACCCACACCCACACCCACACCCACACCCACACCCACACCC
>CAJNOL010001822.1:11466-24739 GCA_905250125.1 Rotaria sordida
CCCACACCCACACCCACACCCACACCCACACCCCCACCCACACCCACACCCACACCCTGCTTGGCAGCCCTGTCAATAACAGCCAATAAACATATTTTTACACCTTCTTTATTTATGTTGGTTCAAATCAAATAATCGTATTGATTGATTGCATCAAGATTTTTACATTGATTATTGCAAGTTTAGGCCCATGAAGTTTTTGAACTGATATAAGTAATTCTTATTTTTGGTAGTTCTAATACCATAAGTATTTCAGATCTTTTATATGAGGGAACACCTTCAGTCAATCATGGATATATGTTGAAAAAGAATCATTCAAGATGAATTTTCTTGCAAAGAAAAAGAAACTTTAGAACAGTTTCTTATTGTATACTGTACCAACCGAGTAAAATAGATTGGTATTTAACATATTCAGTTTAAAATCATTATTGATGTTCGAGTGAATTATTGTTTCAGAAGTGAAACGCATTTTTTTCATTTCGTTTAGCTGCACTTTTTTGCATGACATATCTTCAACAATTAAAAGCTGTTTAAAAAAAATCTACTAATCCTATTTCTTTCAATTATGAATTTATTTAAAGATAATCTCTGGAAATTTAGTATTGATGCATTATTGTAAGAGTTAGAAAGGTTAGTAAGTAAGTTAATTGTAAAATAGTTTTCTTGAATAATGTCTATGTCGATAAAAGATAGTTTATTGTTCATCGTAGTTTTCTAAGACGCTTTTGGTGTCGTACGACTGAAGCAACCTGATTTGGATTAAACATCTTGCTCAATTGTGTGAACATAGCAAACATGCCGATTGCATGCAGAGGAATTAGAGCGGCGGCTGTAGCCACCGTCATTATAGTCACAGGTTGTTTACATGCTTCTTCCTATAAATAAAATCAGTTTAAGAAAAAAAGATATCAACATTAGAAATGAAATGAAAAGGTGTACAAAAGCTTTTGCATCCATGATTGACACATCAGGAACTGCAGAAGTTGTTGTTGCTGTAGTAGTGGTTGTAGCACCACAAATATATGGATTCATTGCTATATGATTTATTAAATCAAATAGTCAAATATTACTGGATGTAGTAGTTGAAGTTGTCGTAGATTCAGTAGTAGTTGTGATTGTAACAGTAGTAGTAGAAGTAACATGAAGACCAGTAGTTGTTAACTTTAAAAAAGAGATATTATATGTTAGCATATGATTACCTATGAGATAAAATTTCTTAGAATTCGTTGTGTTCACACATAGGTTTCATAGTCACTGGTACACTCCTTAACGTCTATTGATTTACAGAAACTTCTCAAAGAAAAACTCGATTCTTTCAACAGATTTTTATCACAATGGGACAGCAATCATTATTCTGATTGAAACTGGCAGGGAATACAGTTAATTATTAAGGTTGTATTAGGAGAAATCCAACGAAAAAAAGTTATGTTTTTGATATGGCATCCTCTTCTATAATAACCAAAAAGCGTATTAAAAATTGATGTCCGAAATTGGTGAAACATTTTGAGGTGTCCTTTCGCTAAAAATAAGTTATAGAGTTCTACCAATGTATTAACAGTCGTTGTTGATAATGGTCGAGTTGTTACAGTTCCTGTTGTTGGAGGCGTGGTAGTAGTTGTGGTTGTGCTTGATACACCGGGATCCCATATATTGAAAGCCCAAAATGTTGAATCAGTTATTGGAGCTGATTCAGGCCCTTTATATATGAAAAATTCAAAAATCGTCACATCTGAGAAGCTATATATGAAAAAAAAAGGAAGAACGTACCACAAAATTCGATTCCACTCGCTACTCCTGGAAAAAGATAAAATTACCGTATGAAAAAAAGTTTTCAGCTATATATATTTGTATATTTACCACTATCAAAAAGAACATAATAACGACGTCCTGGAATCCACGTATAATTCGTTATGATAATGATTGTATTTCCAGTATACAATATATTTGATTGCCATCCAGCATCAAATGTTTGTACTGCTGTGTTAGTTGTAGCGTCCATAAACTTTATGTAGGTTCCATTTCGAGTTGGACGATGAACATCACGAGTTGCTATAAATAGATAAACAAGACTTTTTTCCTCCATCCTATACATAGTTTATGACTAATAATACTATGATTCTTGTCCAATGACAAATTTTTTATTACAAGCAATAGGAATCTGTTGAAGAAAAAAAAAATTTTTTTTAATATTTGCCTTGTATAGAAAATATTGAGTGATTCGAAAATATAGTTCCAATTGGTGAAGCAGTGCCTAGAACAACTGTTGTTCGGATAAGATTCGGTGGGTCAAATCCTACTAAATAGGTGATACACCAAGCATCTGATTGTAAATTATTGGTATCAACAGCACCAGCACAAAAACCTTGTGGACCATATTGGTTATCCGTTGGAGTCCAAGTAAGTGTCATAACATAAAGTCCTAAAAAGAAAAATTTGTTGTTAATTGTTTAGCAATATGAAAGACTGCAGAACGTACCACTTCCTTGACTGACAACCGTACTATGTTGCATTCCAATAGGTGAACTTGTTACATAATTACTAATAGTCGCTCCACTACAGAAAGATTGTGCAATGACCCGTTCAGTAAGTGTTACGTCTAGTTTAACAAAATAATTAATATTGCTAAATGATTAAAATTGTCTGATGATTTTCATTAATATCTATCTCAAATTTTACTTTCAGGCTAAAAATTAAAGATTTATTATATCGTTCTCTTTATAATTATGTAATACATTTCATTCCATGCTAGTATCTTTATCATATATGCTGAAAAGAAGGATTTCTACAAGCTTTTATGTGTTCTGAAGAATACCATAAACATTCAAGATTTTAAAAAGCGTTCCAGTAAAAAGACGAACTTTTCTTGAATGAATTTGACGGTCTGATTGAGAATCTGTTTCTTCGGCTGTGACTACTGACCTTCGAATAACACTGATTTAATTCTATGAGAGTTTTGCATTAGATTCAATATCAAGTCGCACAAAAAAATGTTGTTTTTCTTAATCAAATATGTGTCTTTCAGACATACTCATTTAATATATTATTTGAAAGTTACTAAATATGAACGAAGATATTTAAAGCTATACAATATCAAATGAAATTTTTGCATCTGTATAGGTAAAAACAATCATTTCATGAAGAGAATGCTTGAATGTATAGTTGAAAGAAAATAACAATTCTCTTACTATACATCTTAATTATCTCATTCAGTTCTTGAAAACAGTCTATTATTGTTGAAGAATAAAACTACTATGTATCCTTCAGTGGTACCCATCAATCACATCGAAAAGATATTAAAGCTTAGACGATAACATGTGATTTACATATTTATTAAATTCTTTGGTGACCTATTATTCTGAAACTACTGTTAGAAGTGTTAATAGAATTAGAATTCAACTTACTGATTGGTGTTCCAATACAAGCTAAAATGAAAATATTCAATTAAATATTTGTATGCTATCCAACTTTAGTTATAAATGATTTCAGTTTTGTTATTTTTCACTGAAGAAGTATCAAGAATTTGTTCGAAATATGACTTTGAAGGTAAATTAAATCTGTTTTCAAAATCTATAAGAAAAAAGTCATACCACGATTTGGTCGTTCACCGATAATTTGTAGTCTCGTTGTACAACTACTAGATGCTGAATAGGCATAAAAAAGAAATTGGATAGGTACAGAACTCATTGGAGCAGTGGCCGACGAGTCATAGTAATCTTCAATTTGCAATGCGATAACATAATACCATCCAATACGAGTAGTAGGTAATGTAAACACCAACGTACAATTTCCTTCGTAAAGTGTCGAAATCCCATTCAAACCAGCACAAGCGTCTTCACATTCATCTCTACGATTGTAATTTGTGCCTGAATTTGAATTTGACCAACGACATTTGAGAATATCAGTGCCATCATTATCCGACATCTATACATGTCAATAAAAGATATAGGTTACTTTTAACAGCTGCTACAAATATGGAAGCACAAAATATCGATATCAATATATCTTTAAAGAATATGGTCTACAAGGACATTGCCTACTTTTTTTTTCGAAATGCATATATCGAAGAGATACAGAAACCATCATGTGGTGCTTATTTTTGACTTTTCTATCATCATGTCATGGATGATAATAAAGAGTTTAGTTTATTTGGACGCAATACTTAAACAAAACTTTAATTACCTGTACAATATGTATTAACTGCTGTCCCACAGGTTTGAAAAGAACAGGTAATGTATTGGTTACTGGACTGCTATTTATATATCCATCGGGTCTTACTGCCAGATTTATTCGATTCATTACAGCCCAAGTGCCACCTGCTGCTGGATACAAATTTGGTCCAAACCACGCGCTGCTCGTATATCCGATTGTAATAGATGTTGTTAATGGTAATGTGAGTGTATCATAGCGTTCACCAGCCCATGATCGAACCAACAGATTTGTATCACAATCAGTGCTGGTCATAATTGTTGATATACCAGCTGAAGGGAACGTTGAACTGGAGCAGTTAACATAACAGTATACATAGTTATTAACAAGTATTGATGTTTTACTGATAACGTCATTTTCTGTACAAAGGCTGCTAAACGAGCCCCAGTTACGATTCCAAAAGTATCGTTGATGGATTTGAACTTGAACGGTAGAACCACTTGGTTGATTATCCAATGGACGCCTGAAAAATATCGAATTTCAGTGACTATCTCGAGATAACATTTGGTTTTGTTAGAAACGAGTGATAGGTTGGATACGGGCTATCTGAAGTTTTATCAATTTGTGTTGCAAGATATACCTTATATACATCACTTCTTTTCTCTATATGATACATGTTGTAGAAAGCAAAAAATATAATTTTTTTTTGTTCGTTTCGTCAGTTCGACCACCTCCCATCCTCGGTTGCTAGAATCTGACCAGTGATTAGAGAGAAAATTAAACGCCTCGATTCAAACCTTATACTCACTATTAAGTTTTACAAAAAAATGTACATCTAATGTTCAAAAATTAATTGAACAGATTTGATCTTTGGCAGACTCATTCTTAAAATTAGATATTGTTCGCTTTATTACTTCATTTCGATATTGATTTGTTAAGTTTTTAAATTAAATCGTAATTCATTTTAATTAAAATTTATCCTGATAATAAATCAAATTTAGTAGATTTCACTGTAACACGCATAATATTTAATTTCATCTTAAGCCTAAATTTGTGCCACTTTGAAAACAAACTGAATTCAGATCGGAACGAACATCCTATAAGTATATGTAGATCAGAGTTGGAACCTGTTCGACAAACCGATAACGGTTCGGCCGGACCGGTAAATACTGGAAATTCATTGGTTGAAATTTAAAAATAACTATCTTCATTTAGCTCTTTTTTTGTAAAAAAAAAATAATTTTTATAAGTTTTGCTATCAATACATATATAGAAAGTCTTTCGAAACTGTCGGCAATGCAAAAGTTTGTTCAATTTAGGATGAATATTGATTGTAATCATAAACGCACAAGTATGAAATCATACTTTTTTCAGCAGGGAGAGAAATTAACAATGGATTTTTTTTGTGTCTTGCTCTATTTCTCTGTCTCGTCCGTCTGTTTATCGTGCACCTGTTTTGACTCGATCACGTTTTCTCTCTAAGTGAAAAATAATCTTATTACAAATCATTTTTTCATTGTTTTCGAATATGATTGATCCTGATAATTTAAAATTGGAACAGACCGGTTGCAGAAGTCAACGGAACCAGTAGAGATCGGAATTTCACCGATTGAACATGTGATTCTAACCGGTCGGATCGGACTGGTTTACCATTTCCCAGCCGGTGCCAGCCCTGATGTAGATATATATGTATAGTTATACTTTGACTAATTATATATTCTCTGGTAGTATTTTCAACTTATTATGTTTGTTCATTTGCAGGTATTCAAAAATTAAAATTTTTTTACAGAAAGTGTTATGAAACTACAACAATAAGAAAGAATTTTCGAAAAAAATTCTTCAGTTGCCATTTAGGGCAACCGATTTTTGGACGACGGACAGCTGCGCTGCTGTTATAGATAAGTAATTTTTAGTTTTCATGCAATTTCTAATAGTGCTAGAGCTTTCCATTCTATGCATTGTGATGAATTTTTTTTTTATCAAAACAGTTTTTGTTCTGATAGATATAAACCGAAGATATTTATTAGTAAAACACCAACGACTGTCACAAAAACGGTTTTTTTGCAGCATTTTAACAAATGTTGATTTTTTAAAGTTTAATTCACGAAAACAAATTCTAACATAAAATCGAAGATCATATTAGGATTCCTTGTGCAGATGAGAAAAGGCAATGATTGAAAGAACATGCACGATATCAGCGAAGAGAGAACAAACTAAGATATGATGCTAGGAACGATTTTGAAATCGTAAAAATCAATAGAATTCAATAGACGTGAGCCAAATCGCTTTCTAAAATCTTTCTTGTAACACATTTCTTAGTCATTATGAAATTGAGAGTGAGAATCTTATCTTCATTTTCACCTAATTCTCACGAGCTTATACCAGGTAATCTGCTCTTCGTTAATCTCAGTGTAACTCTGGTATTGATTAGTGAGATTGGTATCAAATACAACATTGATAGATTATATTTGCCTATGTCATAATCATAAATTTTATTCCTAGTTAAGTCCATCTTCTAGAAGGAAATTGGACTCACACATGTTACGATTATAAATTTTTCAGATAATCATTGTTTAATAAATATCTGTCACAACTCGTATGTCAAATTGCATTCAAACAAAAGATTCTTAATTGATACATTAATGTCTCTTGCTTACCTTGTTGGTGAATCTGTTTGTCAAGGAAGAAAAGAAAAAGAAAACAAAAATAATATTTTAATATCAGACTCATCATGCTCATCGTCAAGTTCATCACCAAATTGTGCCTAAATTTTTCTTCATAATCTTTTTTTTATTTATCTTACTCTTGCTTTCTTCTGTCATTTTTTTTCCTTCTTATTCCTGCATCGTTTGACGTCATATTATATATTGTTTTTGTTCTATTGGAGCACCTTATAACTAAAAATTGATCTAATCATTTTCAAACATACCTCAAGTATATGCAAATAAAAATTTTTGGAAAATTTGTTTTATGAATACAATCAGAATGAAACGCTCTACAAATTCTGGAAATCTCCATCAAAACTAGGGATCATTTTTTTACAACGTTGTTCGGATTGTTTGAAAATACTCTTGATTGGAATTGGATCGCAGAAATTTCATTATGAAAAACAAAATGATTCATATCTACTAAACTACGTGACAAATGTCTCAGCTCATCAATAAAAACCCATTTTGGGAAATCGACAATTTTCAGAAATAAGTTCCAATTGTTCTTATTGCTTCAAATAACAATTACTTACCATGATATGATGCCACCACGAAAATGATCTGCATATGCTAAACCAAGGAATAGCAAAAGAATAAACAGAATAGTTTTATTCAAAAGCATTCTATAGCCTTTTGAAACAGGGCGGCTGAAGAACTGTACTATCTTCTATACGATTCAAAATAAATGAAATGTAAAAATGAAGAAATACATAGTTTACGTTGAGAATCAATATTTTGCAGCGAAGAAAAAACATATGTTAATTGAAATTTTTATTTTTCGAAGGCACTCAGCTTGCTTTAGAAGTTTTTTTACATTCACTTATTTTTCACAATTTTTTGTTGTCTTGACTATTAAAACGGACACTTCGCTTCTTCTCCATTTCTTATATGAAAGCTATTGCTTTTGCACTGCCAGATAAATTTTTATGCCATAGTCTTGTTTACTTAACTAATCGCTATGAAATATTAATAGTTAATGCGTGAAGTCTTTTTTTTCTTTCATTTCAAGAGAAAGCGATAATTGATGTACAATTGGACTGTTTACTTATTGAATGGATGCAAGGAACGACAACAGCTATACCCATACGCAAAAATATTTCTCTCCTCCATCAGTCGTTTTTCTTATAGAATATCTTTGATCTCACGTGAAAGCTAGTTACAAGGATGGCTTAAGTGCTTTATTGTAGTGTAGTGTGTAATTGGTGGTATTTTGCTTCAACAAATAATATATATCTTTCAACGTAATTGAGCAACAGTACAAATGAGTTGGTTGACAGAACACTTTATGGCAGGGTTACCTCTTTTTTTGATATTTTATAAATGTTTTACTAGTTTTACTTTATCTGTATTCGTAATAATTGACAATGTTGCATTCTCGAGAGAACTTCGAGCGGGCAATGACAACAGTTTACTGCCGGTCCAAAAAAATAATAATCCAGTCTTGAAATATTTTGTCAACCAACTCATTTGTAGTATTGCTCAATTACGTTGAAAGACGCATTTTCTTTATTGAAGCAAGATGTTATCAATTACATACTACCCCACAATAAAGTACTTAAGCCATCTTTGTACCTAGCCTTCACCTGAGACCAAAGACATTTTATATGAAAAACGACTGATCGAGGGGCGGGGGGCGGGGAGGCTTTTGTCCACAGGTGTAGTTTAGAAAACTTTAAGATTTCATTGTTAAGTTTTCTTGGCTCATGCCAATCATATATAATAGCACACTTTCTATTATATTAGATAGAGATCTAACAAACAAACTCATCTTTACTTGTTTATTTTAGGGGTGGGACTTTACCTTTACTTTACTAGTAAATAGTAAATAAAATATTTACTATTTACTTTAGTAAAGTAAATAAGGGTGTGGGTGTGAGTCTTCTTTGAATACATACCCACACCCACACCCACACCCACACTCACACCCACACCCACACCCACACCCACACCCACACCCACACCCACACCCACACTCATACCTACACCCACACCCACACCCACACCCACACCTACACCCACACCCACACCTACACCCACACCCACACCTACACCCACACCCACACCTACACCCACATCCACACCCACACCCTATTTCGATTCCAGTTAAGGATGTGTTCAGTTTCTCAGATATCAACTTAAGTTATTGAAAACAAGCGCAAGTTAATATATTCATCGATGCTACATGCCATTGTCTAGTCATGTTTAAATCATGAAGCAAATTTTATGCAAAAAACGTTGTTTTTTTTTCTAGAATAGATCTTTCTTGAGAGAAAAATCTAGAATGAAAAAGGAAGTAGTTTTTATCCTTGAATGTGTTTATGACTTTTCTCGATAACTTGTACATTTTTCAAACTATTCATATGTACTTTAAAATGATAATGTTGATCTCTTAATAATTGATATTCAATTAAATTGTCCAAAATAATTTCGGCTGAGCTTGTTTTTTCAATGGGTTATTAAGAATGATTTATTAAAAAAAAGAAAAGTAAAAGACTGTTCATCTATTTGTCTATATAATTTGTAATACTACAGAAGAAAAGTTATATTGTCGTATTGTAGACGAAAGTTACCAACTGTCAAAGAAGTCGCTAAGATCCTTATTTTTTTTGCACCTGAAAGATAATAGTTGATAAGAACAAAAGATGAATATTCAAAAATACCCTTCCACAAATTGTTGCTTGCTTATTTTCTGTTCGTTATTGAGATCAAACATGGCAAACATCTCTTTAGCGACTGTCTCTGGGACAAAATTGGTTACCGAGTCAGTAGCTTGGTATTTTTTCTCAAAAAGAAAAAAAAACAAATAATTCGGCGAGCATTACACTAAGAAAAAGAAGAATCTTACAGTTGTCTCCAAGAAGTCCATCATCTCGTCGTAACTAATTCGTCCATCGTTTGACGTATCTAGTCTAAAAATGAAAAAAAGAAAACTTGATTAATCATGTTTTTGGAGCTTGGCAAATGGAGAGAACAAGCTTTTTATTGTATTAGAAATTTCTCTTCCGTTTTCGTACTCTAATAGGTTTTTTTTTTCATTTAAATAGCGCTTTCTTATAGGCTATTTATTATGTCTAGATATTTGAAAGGAAACTTACATTTCGAACACAAGTTCGAGTCTACTATCCAAATCCTCTTTATTTCCCATGGCAATAATTAACACAAATTCACTGAAATCGATTGTACCATCACGATTCTTATCAAATACAGAAAACATCACACTAGAACATTATAAACGATTGTGATAAAATGTAACGAAATGTATTGACATACTGGGGTACATCAGTCTTTTCATCTTCTGATTCCATGAATGCTTTAGAACACTTAAGGAATTGGTTTTTATCCATCCTACCTGATGGACATTGGCGTTTGAAGTCCTACAGAGAAAAAAAAAAAAACATTTTTCTAAAGTCATGTCTTTGAAAGATATTTCACTGCTTACATCATATATATCTCGTATTTCTAAAGAGAGACACAGAAAAGTTTGAGATCATAATCATATCTCAATTCTACTTACCTTCTTCAGTTAAATTGCTACTGACTTTAAGTATAGCTATTTCTAATAAGAGAATACTTTTACCACATTAATTACAATAAATAAATAGAGTACCAAACCTTTATCAAGAAGTTCGTCAGATGCTCTCTTCGTGGATAGTGAGCTACCCACAATTTTGATGGACACAGTTGTTATTAAATGTAAAAAGTGAATATCTGAAAAACCAATTTGAAACTGAACGAATACTGTTACCTAGTATCTCAGTTATGCTGTTTAGATCATGTTGTATGTGTTGTTGTAATTATTTGTCTTGTTGAATAAAGTAATATTTACCGATCAATTGACAATATATATATAGAAAGAGAAAGAGAAGAAAAAGAAACTCGAAAATGGTCGATACGATCTTAGAATATTTGTGATGTGAAAATATGAGAAGAAAAGCGATGAATAGTACAAGTGAATGCGAAGGCACAACACAGAGAGAATCAACGGACGTCAAACTGTAGAATTATTTCTGCGACATACATTTTCAATCTCGCTCTTACTGGAACTAATTATAGTCAAAGAACAGAAAAAAAAACGAAATACATGTGCAAATTGCTGTGATCGATAATGAAAAAGGCATGCATATATGAGTATGTACTTCTTTCTTAAACAAATACAATACGATACGGAAAAAAAAAGAACTTTTGCACATTCTTTTTTTTTATTTTAAACAGGAATCATATAATGATGATTATTCGACTAGTTGGAGTGACAATTTTATGATAAATCTATTTTATAAATGAATGACAACGATCAAAAAGAATTGGTAAATTGTTAATAAAAATATACTTTGTTGTATTATAAGAAACCAAGCGACTATTGAATAGTGAAAGATATAAATTTTCTTTAATAAGATCTTTCATAAACATTGACAGTGTTCAAACTACACTATTATTATGTTTTATTTAATTGATTAGAATTCGGCATCTCGCATAAATATTTCTCTTGAAAACAATATAATTTATTTAGAAAACAAATGGAATCTAAATCAAATCGATATACTATTTTTGTTGTATCGTAGCTTTTACATTAAATTGATTTTTGATATGATTGTGTAAGATTTAATTATACCTGCAGAGTTGACTGTAGAAGTTCCATACTTTTTTCTGGAAAAGAACTAACGATATCCTTCAAATGGTAAATTGAATGACATTAGAAAGCACTTCAGCCATATGCAAACACTTCTTTCTGCTTATATTATTTCATTGCATATTCTTTATGAATTTCGTCTAGAAGAGATAGGACTTCAGTATATATTGAATAGACTCTTGAGAATTGTAAGACATATTGAAATAAATCAGTAATTAATAGCTGATTTCTTCTCATTAATTTATTCCTCAAAGATAAAAGCAATCTACTAATTTGTATTTTTAGTTGTCTAACTGATAATTGTACATTTGATCTGCTGAGTTAGAAATAAAATCAGTAGAAGATGGCATAATCGTTGACATTTTTTGTTCCTTCTAGCCTACACAATATCAAGTCTGATGTAGGAAAGAAAAGAGAACAATCAAACATAAGATGTTCGGTGACGTATTTGTCGCATTAATAGTTTGTGTAATAGTAGGGTGTGGATGTGTTGGTGTGTGAGTGATGAGAGACGAAAACCACACCCACGCTCTTCTACTGCAAAAAATATTTTCAATTCTGTCAAATGTAGCATCTCGATACAACAGGAAAAAAAAGTTTGAATCGTTTTTCAAGACCGTAATCCTGACATACCAGATGGATAGCAGTATTCAAGGACTTTGAGTCTGTGATTGGTTTTACTCTAATAATAAATATCGCGGATATTTCAAATTTTTCTACTGAATCTTTCTTTAGACACATCTAAGAGCTGAGGAATTAGTCTTACACGAATCTGATTTAAACAGTTGCATGTAATGAACACTTGGAATATTTTTCATGTGAAAATGGCATTAAATATGATACATGAAAAGATGTTTCATTTTTGTCTAGCTCTTCTAAAAAAGTGTTTGCATAGTTGTTCTGTTTACTTTCATCTTTATCTATATTCACCCTAGTTCAGTTAATTTTTCCTAATACTTCATTGAGAAAAAAGAGAATCTATTGTATCTGTCTTTGAAAGCATCTTTGTTTGAAACTTGTGAATTACTTGATTGACTTTGGTTGGCGGTATGAATGGCCTTGGCTAAAACAGCTTGCATATTGAGATAATCTGATGCACACTTCGATCGATACATTTTTAGTAACTTAGTCAAGTATGGAAGAGCGTCTGTGAATAAATTCATTTCTAGATGGATTAAGCCAATGTTGTGTAGTATATCAGCAACTTCGAGCTGATAGTTTTCTTCGTCGAATAAAAATTGTTGTTGAAGATCAAGAGTTCGAGTGTAGCGTATTCGACCTGTTTACATGCCACGCAAAAAATGCTGGGACATTCAAAAATAGTTTTGCTATATATCAATATGTCATTCAAATTAAACTTGACGAACATGGTGAATATGCTTATTGCTTAAGCTTTGATATTATGATGTATAAACGCAAAACTTGTTTTTTATGTAGACAAACAAAGAGAACAAATTGTCCAGCAGCGATTTATAATGTGAGCTAGATGCATCGAGCTTTGGCATCATTAGGAGTTCAATTCAAATGTGGCATTTCATATTGTAATTCTTTCGCTTTTAGAATACATTTTCCCTCAAAAATCGAGGACAATAATACATGGATTCTGCGCCATATCCTGTGAAACTTTCAGATCGATTTGTTGTAATCTTTCTGAGTTTTGACCAAGATAACTACTACGTTGAAGACCAACTGTAAGGGTGTGGGTGTGGCTGTGGCTGTGGCTGTGAATGTGGGTGTGGGGTGTGGGTGTGGGTGTATGGGGTGTGCGGTGTGGGTGTATGGGGTGTGCGGT
>CAJNOL010001822.1:24839-53386 GCA_905250125.1 Rotaria sordida
AGGTGTGGATCTTCTTTTAAACCTTCCACGCCCACACCTACATCCGCACCCCACCTACACCAACACCCGTACCCACCCACACCCACACCCACGCCCACGCCCACACCCACACCCACACCCACACCCACATCCACACCCCACCTACACCAACACCCGTACCCACCCACACCCACACTCATACCCACACCCACATCCACACCCCACCTACACCAACATCCGTACCCACCCACACCTACACCCACACTCATACCCACACCCACACCCACATCCACACTCCACCTACACTAACACCCGTACCTACCCACACCCACACCCACACCCTTGTGAATGTGTTGTAGATGGCACAGAATTCGAGATGAGCGGAACCAATCGTTTTTGATCTCGAACCCTGCGAGATCGGGTCGAGGACCATGTTGTCCACGTCTACACAGAAGATCAGAATTACACCAACGCACAACTCCACACCAACACTTACATCCATGCCTTTAAGTTTGTTTCGTGCTGAACTTTTTGTTGCTCAACATTCCCGTGCTTAACGTTCCTCGTGCTTATCGTTCCCGTGCTGATCATTCTCGTGCTTATCGTTCCTGTGCTTAAGTTTCCGTGCTTAAGCTTCCGTGCTCATCATTCCGGTTCCCATATACATCTACTCGAATCATTATGATATTTACCATATACAAATTTTTATTTATTTCCATAATTTGCCGGTATATTGTTTATATATAGGGTGTAGGTGTGGGTGTGGGTATGGGTGTGGGCGGGTGGGTGTGGGTGTGGGATGCGGGTGCGGGTGGGTGTGGGTGTGGGATGCGGGTGCGGATGTGGGGCGCGGGTGTGGGTATAAATGTGTCTGTAGGTGTACGTATAAGTGTGAGTGTGGATGGATGTGGCTCTCAGCTTGAGTGTAGTTCTTTTCTTGACCCACACCCACATATCTCCAGAGCCAAAGCCATACTCTCACCCACACCCACACCCACACCCTACTGATAGAAGGTGTATTATTACAGATATGCAGATGGCGTATACAATAAAATGTGAAAAAATTCACTTTGCCAACAGAAACTAATGATTGAAACAACAATGTTATAGAGACAGATCGAGAAGTAATTTGCGAGTTTCAGCTGTACGTTCTAATTGTTTTCGAGGTTCACTTGATATTTGATTATGTCCAAGTTTGAATTCCTCTAATGCACTGTGTGATTGAATCATTTCAATGATTGCATCAACGCCGCTGTCCTGTATTTTATTACCCTGCAGATGCAAACGTTTCAGAGTTGTGTTATCAGATTTTAATACATTACACAGAGCTTGAACACCATCATCACCAATATGATTATAATTGAGTGAAAGATCAACTAATGATTTATTAAGTTTTAACTTCTCAGCTAGTGCTCTTACGCCATGGTCAGTTATTCCATTTTTATTGATATACAATAATTTGAGTGATTCTTTTGGATCAGTCATTGCGTCACATAAATATCCGAGGCCAATGTCACCTATGTTGTTATCGCTTAGTAGGAGCGCCTTTACCGTATAATTGACAGATAACACTTCGGCCAAATAGTGTGTACCAACATCAGTAATTTTATTGTGACGTAAATCAAGACTCGTGCAACTTGTATTTGTTGTTAATGCACCAGCTATAACTTTTAAATCAGCATCCAATATTGCTTTTTCGTGGAAATCCCAGTCGTCGACATTGTTCTTCACAAAATAATCAAGTTCAGCTCTTAATGTAGGTGAGACTAACACTGTTGAGGATGATTCCTCCGCCGTAGCTGCACCTAAAATAAGAGAACACCTAAGTCCTTGAACAGATGTCCGGTAATTTTTCATAGCTGTTAATAGTTGCTACATATTATTAAATAGTCTTTCATTACATAGAATACCGACATTATCCAAGCTCCTAACTCGTATTTTTCACATATTTTCTACCCATGAGAAACGCGAGGGACCGGATCTTGTCGGACGGGTTTAAAATCTGCTTACATTCGGTAATCGAAACCGATCGGATGCTTTCCGGTGTAATACGATGACCTCAAGTATTTCCCGGTCACATCCGTCTACCAGATTCAATGCGATCCGACAGGACTATGCTCGACAGAAACGAGAGGGTCCAACATCTAAAACCCGTCGCATCCGATATGACCAATAGCATTTCCATGGCAAGAAATGATCGGAATTCTTCGTATTAAACCCAATCCCAAGACAATACTATCCGTTAAAACACTTCCTATACCAGGCACCGGAACACATCGGAAAAAACAAGAAGCGACCAGCTCCATTCAAACGACTTCACCAAATCCGACAACCAGATCCGACAACACATAATCAAAATCCGTTACCGACAGTAATTCAAAAAGTCAATCACTACAGTAAAAAGCAATCACCTGATATAAGACAAAAACCCTGGAGAAGCTTCCAAATACACTCCAACACGAAAATCACTCGCGCAATACATATCTCTATACATATATAGTTCAAATCCAATTGATCCAAAAGTCAACTAAAACCCTAAAAAAAAACAACAATCAAAAAAATCACCCCGCTCTCCTACATTCCCATATTCAGAACACCACCAACTGACTCCCTCAACTCCAAAATGCAACGAAACCGACAGCATTTCCCACTGAAAAAATATAAAGTTCACCTACAGACATATCACCGAAACGCACTCACAAAACAAAGTAATAATAATCATTTTCACACTCCTTGACCAACATATCTAATTTTCTGACCAATTAACCATTTTCGAAAGTTTGAACTGCAATTGACCACAGAAAATCAAAAGTGTGTGGTAATGCTCATTTTCTGACGATTCCAATGATTTTCTTAACTTCTCCATGCGTTGGGAGACGGAGAATCAAAAGTGAGCAGTAATGCTCATTGTCAGAGTGGAGCACAAATGAGCTGATTTTGCGACGATCTCAATGATTCTTCTACCTTCTCTACGCGTTCAGAAAGGGAGAATCAAAAGTGAGCAGTAATGCTCATTTTCAGAGTGGAGCAAAAGTGAGCTGATTTTGTGGCGATCTCAATGATTATCCTTACTTCTCCACACGTATGGAGAGGTAGAATGAAAAGTGAGCAGTAGTGCTCATTGTCAGCGTCGGGGAAATCCGAGCTGGTTTTGTGACAATCGCAGTGTTTCTGCGAACCTGTCAAGTGATTAGGTGGTGTAGTATGAATAGTGAGCAATAATGGTCATTTTCGTCGTTGAGCGAAAGTGAGTTGATTTTGTGACGATTTGGTATGGCCTCTGAACTTTATTTTAAAGGTAAAGTCTATGTCGGTAGTTTACAGTTTAAACGTTGGAGGTATAGTAGTGCACTTGAAGCTTGTAACTTTAAATCTAAGGTTTATAGTACTATGTTAGGTGTAACTGTGTAGGCAAAATATTGCATTTGGAAGTTTATATTTTGAGGTGAAAGTGATAATACTTTGAACAGTGACTTGAAAATTCTTATGTTTAAGTGAACGTTTAACTGTAAAAGGAAATTTGTGTGAAAAATTCGGAAAGGTGAATGAAGATTCAGGGGATTACTCATAACTGTGCATGGGATGTATAAAAGATGCGGTCGATTTGTGATAATCCACTTGTAGGAAGGCGCTACGGAAGGGTTATGAGCTAGTATATGTTGGGGTACTCTTGGGTCATCATGTACTCCATATATTTCTGGTACTGCTGGGTCATGAACCATTATATATGGAGGGTATCCTTGGATGATGAACTAGTGTATATTAGCGGTACCGTTGGGTCATCATATACTGTATAGTGGCAATGCGCCGGGGTCATTGAGTACTATGTAATGAGGATATCCTTGTACAATCAACTTGTGCATAAGGAGGCTTGTCGTTGATCATTCACTAGGATGTAGGAGTGCTATCCTTAAGCCGTCAGCTGCTATATAAGGAGATGGGTCTTAGTAGTTCAAGGAGTATTGCCTGATGAGGTAGCTATCGGTTATTTCCTACTATATAATTGGAATGTTAATAAGTTTTCGGTGACTGCAGAAAGTGGATATTAATGAGGATTCGTGACGTTTATCTTAGAGATACTCATAAATGATCATATACTACCTGAAGTTGATGCTCATTTCTGTCTATCGGCTGTTAAACTGACTTTCTCGTAGTTCACCAAGAACTGTGGGTTGACGTTTCGGGACTTATATTGTAGTAGTAAATGTTTTGAATTTGTGACGATAAGGCTCTTCGGCTTTTAAGGATTAATAGTCCTTCTTGATTTATGTATGAAGTAGAGTGGATCTTTGTATGAAGATTCTAGCTGCATCTGACAAAAACTCGACAAAATCTTGAGAGAATTACCGCTCTTACTCTTCGAATGTTCCTCAAAGGAATCAGTGCCGAATTCTGAAAGCATCATGTTTGAACAACTACGAAAAATGTCTGGGTAGAAACCTCACGAAATGGTATTAGGAGCCTGTCCAAGCAAAATATTCTTAAGCAATAACAGGAGTTATCAGAAATTGAGGCAGATTCCTGTTGAAAACTTGACAAAGTCCTTGCGGTTCTGAACTGTATAAGGATCTGGAAGGGTTTCTCAACAAATGGGAAACATTGAGAATATAGTCACTATTGCCAGACCATACTATTTTGATACCCAATCACTTAACAACAATTGATAACTGCTAAGAATTACTAAAACTATATCCCGTGGTGCAATTAAGGGGCTCAAAATTAGAAAGCTGCTGATCACCTCCGGCTAGTCATAAAGGAAAGGTATAAAATGACGATGAGAGGAACGATTTTGTATACTGGTGAAGAATGCTGGCTCCCACATTCATTATAGCCAATTTTAAGGTACGAAAAATCAAATGATAGGACTTCAAGGGCTATGCATTATAACTCTTTAAAGCCATTACCGGTATACAGTCACTACTCCGAGATATCTAGCGAAAACCATAAAAAGAAACACTACACACAACACCATCGCAAACACAGACTACTACCAGATGACACTGCGAGACCGCTTGTTCCACCCTTTCCATACATGTTGACGAGCTCTCCACACTTTCTTATGTTGCCTACATCTCTCTTTCAATACTTCGGTATCAAGTTTATAACGAATTTTCGATTACATTGTTATATACTTAATGAAGGGGAGTGAGCGCTACCGTTATATAGCCTACGTTGACATGCGAACAGCGGTGTAATATAATACATGAACTATTGTGCGGATCCTTCGTTATATAGTAGCTGATGGGCTAAGAGAGCCAGTATTGTAGAATAGTTGATGATCCAACAGTACCACCATTATATACTACATAATGACCCTAGGATACTCGCATCATATAATAGTTAATGATTCAAGAGTACTCCTATTATATAGTAGTTGATGACCCAAGGGTACCCCCATTATATAGTCGTTAATGAGCCAAGAGTACTCCAGTATATAGTAGTTCATGACTCAAGGATATACCCACTATATAGTAAATGACGACCTAAGGGTACCCCCAATATACAGTAGTTGATCACCCAAGGGTACTTCCAATATATAGTATACAATAACCCAAGGGTACCCGCAGCATATAGTAGTTGATGACCCAAGAGTGTGGGTGTGGGTGTGGGTGTGGGTGGATAGAAGAGGAAGACTCACACCCACACCCACATTTAATAGCGACCTTTCATATACTGTTATAGCATTAGAATTGAATGTTTCTGTAACAAGTTATATAAGTTACAAAATTAGCCCCGTGGCCAAAAATTCTGGGACACTGCAGGATATTCCATTGAATACCTGATATTATATACGAAAAATGATTAGATGAAGCTGAAAATTTCAGAATTTGTAGTTCTTAGTAAGACAATATTCTTCATAAAAAATAGTTTTGAAGAATCTTTTGGGATCATAGTTTTCTAAGACTAACAAAAATGACACCTTTAGATACTCAACGCTTCTACTGATCTTGGTTCTGATACATGGGTTCTTCATGAAACTTTCAAGATATATTGGAAGTACTGCCACTAGTAAATATCCAAAGTTTTAGCTCATTTCTTCATATTAATTTTGAGATATTTCAATTTTAAGGTCCAAAAATTGCACTTTTTCAATGCAAAAGTTCTCCCACGCCTTACGTGCAAAATGACCCGGGACGGTTTTAAATTATAGAAGACATCTGGCTTGAGCTTACTACGGTGTTCGTTCTTTTAATTTCTCATTAGTTGTCTAGTAAGCGAAAATTTATTGCAACATGGGTAAGAGACTGATTAAAAATGCCTAAAAATGGATATCAAATTTCAATGATAGAATTATTTCTATAAAGAAAGAAGAAAATAAGGAATCCTCGATCGTAGTAACCTTAAGATAGATACATTCTATCAAACAAAACAAGAATGAAAACTTAATATCGTATCGTTGAAGAAAAGATCAGAATAAGTCTTCTATGGTAGCCGACTAATCCATTTTTAGGCATTTTTAATCAGTCTCTTACCCATGTTGCAATAAATTTTCGCTTACTAGACAACTAATGAGAAATTAAAAGAACGAACACCGTAGTAAGCTCAAGCCAGATGTCTTCTATAATTTAAAACCGTCCCGGGTCATTTTGCACGTAAGGCGTGGGAGAACTTTTGCATTGAAAAAGTGCAATTTTTGGACCTTAAAATTGAAATATCTCAAAATTAATATGAAGAAATGAGCTAAAACTTTGGATATTTACTAGTGGCAGTACTTCCAATATATCTTGAAAGTTTCATGAAGAACCCATGTATCAGAACCAAGATCAGTAGAAGCGTTGAGTATCTAAAGGTGTCATTTTTGTTAGTCTTAGAAAACTATGATCCCAAAAGATTCTTCAAAACTATTTTTTATGAAGAATATTGTCTTACTAAGAACTACAAATTCTGAAATTTTCAGCTTCATCTAATCATTTTTCGTATATAATATCAGGTATTCAATGGAATATCCTGCAGTGTCCCAGAATTTTTGGCCACGGGGCTAATTTTGTAACTTATATAACTTGTTACAGAAACATTCAATTCTAATGCTATAACAGTATATGAAAGGTCGCTATTAGATCTATCAAAGCACATCACCATTTGCTCATAATAGCTTCCTAATATAATATTATAAAAGCGAAAAGTTTGTCCCAGAACTTTTGGCGTGCACTGTAGGTGATTACTTATGGATAATCCCGTTTCACATGCATCAAGAGTTATGGGTACTTTCATGTTTCTTCACTTTTACGAATTTTTAAGAATTTTTTTTTATAATGAAACATTTACTTTAACTTTCAAAAATTTAAAGTTAAAGTTTAAAGTATGGCCACTTTAGGTTTAAAAGTTAAAGTTTAAAGCACTACTTTAAACTTTAACCATTTTAACATTTAAAGTTTAAAGTTAAAGTGCTACTCCTAGTGACGATCTCTATGATTCTCCGAACTTTTAAATCGATTGAGCCAGGGTGAATCAAAAGCGAGCAATAATGCTCATTTTCATCGTGGGCCAAAAAAATCTGATTTTATGCCGATGTCAATGATTATCCTAACCTCTAAATGGATTGGATCAGGGAGAATCAAAAGCGACCAGTAATGCTCATTTCCATGGTGGAGCAAAAAAAATCTGATTTTATGCCGATCTTGATGATTCGTGTGACCTGGAAATGGATTGGACCAGGGAGAGTGAAAGGTGAGCAATTATAGTCTATTACCCTTTTTTTATTAGTTGCTCTCGAATCATGTTGAGAGCAGATTTAGCGATCTTTTTTCTGCGCAATATAATTGTTCATTAGATTCAATAAGTAGATTATATTGATAATGTGCAATTTATGCTCAGTTTGCCAGATTTTATATTCGAAAAAGGTTTATTCATTTTCTTAGGTAAGTGACATGGGAATCTATCGACATCATATTTAGTGATCTTTTTTATGCTCAACGTAATTGTCCATTCCGTTCGATGAATATATTATTGTGATGGTGAGCACTTTATGCGCATTTTGGTGGGTTTTATATTCCACTAGACTTATTCATTTTCTTAGGTAATTGATTTGACTTCATTGGGTAGTTTTGTTTATGTAACTTCGGAACTGGATGTATCCAACTGTTTCCGATATTTCTGCATAGTGAGATTTGCACGAATGTGGAATCTTCTGGTTGTCGGAATAGCACCGGAAGTCGTCGGATTGTATCGGAATCGGGTAAGATTTGAATGAGTCTTGTCGGATACGTTGGGATCGTACCGGACTAGATGGTCGGTATTCGACTGTGTTGATTCCGGTGTTTTCCGGAGAGGATTGCACCGGAATTGTTGTCGGATCCGGTTGAGTTTGAAATGGTGGTAAAGTACGGTTCGAATCCTGTGAGATCGGATTGTCAGATTTATCGTGATTCGATCGGATCTCTTCGGCCAAAATTCGGCGTCGGAGATTTTTTTTGCAGAGAATCCGGTGAAATCCGGCATCTTCCGGTTTACGAACCTTGATCATCCGACTCTTTCCGCAAGACGGTTCCTAACTGATACGATCAGATATGCTGTCGGTTACGACCGGATTCGACCGCATGCTTTCCGATTCAATCCGGTTCGGATTCCGGGTGATGGGAATTCGACACCAATCATATTGGATCCGATCGGTTTGTTAATGGAAGATGTCGGATTCCAGTGCAATCCGGAATCGGATCCGACGTGTTCCGGCCGAATGCAGAAGTTGGATTGAATCTCCTGGGTAGAGATATTCACGTCGATGCAATAGCAATAGGCTTACAATAATGATGAACTTCTCTGGTCTAAGAGAAAAAAGCGGGTCCTCGCTGCTTCTGGTGGCCTCTAGTTATAATCTAACATGAGCTATCACAATCCATAAAGTCTCCCAAGAGCCACTAGAAGCCATAGATTCCGCAGGAACCATAGGATCTAGAAACCACCGGAATTCTCTTTTCCTCCCTAGTCTCTGCTCTTTTCTCACTATATGTTAAAGCTAAAGGGTACTACTTACCTGACGTCTTCGTTATACCAGATGGTGAATTTTTGTAAACTATTCTGAATAGGTCTTCAAATGTTTGTTTTTCTGGACCTGAAATCAGTTCAGAGATGGCTTCAGCAATGCGTTTTTCACTTGGTTTCTCAACCGAGTTCGATAATTTCACAACTTTTTCTGATAAATATCTATGTTTTAGTGAATATTCAAACAGTCGTTGTTCGTCTGGTTCCAGAATACCCTTTCTGTATAGAACTAAAGCAAAACGAGCTAATTTTGCGTCATCGTCATTTGCATCCATGCTCGATGTCTCCTGTCGAACTCCATCAGGGATAAATTTTATGTGATTCCGTTCTTTGGCTGGAACTCGTTTGTTGTTTCTATATTTTTTTAACAATGAACAATGATACTTGTAAAAGAGATGATACAAGTAGAATTCATTGGCTGATTCACGACTAATTTTAGAGAATGGTTCATCTTCTTCTGGATCATTTAGTTCATCTTTCAATTTATTTGTTTTTATCATTTTCTTTTTCCTTTTTCTTGTCGATCGTGTACGAGACTCGGAAACTTGATGTGGATCAAGCCGCCGAAGATCATGAACACCGATAAGCTGAGATTCTTCCTTCAAAAGTTGTATTTTACTTGGATTCTGACTGATGCTGTCAGCACGTGCACTAGCCATATTTACAGGTGCTGTTGTTCCTGCGATGACATCTAGGCAAAAAAAATAGAACAATATTTTGCGAAACTGTAGCCCTCTCGAGTCAGTCAGTCTTTTTAATATATTATACTAACATTGTGATTCATTCATGGTTTTGGACATTAATTTAGTAGTTTCCAGTATTTTTTCTACAAGGAAGGACGATCTTGGCGATTTTTCATGTAGTTTATTCTCAATGTTGACGCTTCTTTTTCTGAGTTTTGGCTGAACAGATTCCGACGAATCTAAGAAATTTGTAATAATAGCACTTATGCGACCAGTGGAGACAAAAAATACTTACCACTGCTACATGCGCTGAGTGTATCATCGCTTATAGAAATAGTTCGTGATTTGGATAAGATAATATTAGCTCCGGTTTTTCGTTTCACTGAAAGTAAATGAAAACAAATTTTTGACATATGTATTTACGAAATGAGTTGGTGAAACTAAATTGAGAAGATAAGAATCTTTGTTTTAAGGCACTAGAATAAAACGACACATCTTTGTTTCTTTTGAAATGTCCTAATTCACTTTAACACACTGTCTGTTGCATGATTCTAACTTGGATATTTAACAGTGAATATTCTATTTTTTTGCAGTGAGTGCTGTCAAAGATATTTATTCTCTATAACTCGTCTGGAGCAGTGATGTAGTCATATCAACTTGACTCACAACAACCTAATAGAAATCGACCGAATTACTGCTCCTTTAGTCTTATAACCAGTCAAGTACGCCTCAAATAAAGAAATAAATGCATCGATACAACAATTCTTATGCAGAGCTTAGCAAGTGATATGTTTCAACAGTTGCACAGAGACTGAAAAAGAGTAGTAGCTTAGTATTATATCGTAACTCTTACCTTGGTTTTGAAGCTGGTGTCTAATACTACGTTTGCCAGAATATTGAGCTTGAACTTGTGACACAGGCGATGTGCTAAATATACACAGTTAGAAAAAATATTCTATGAATCACTGTCACAGCGGTATATATTTAAAGTACACTTACGCGGAAGAACGTGTAGCAAATTTTACGTTCGACATAGTCAGTTATTACAATAATCTGATAATCCTGCAAAGATAAGAAGACAAATTTAAATAAGTTTATTTGTCTGGGAGTTTCACGTACAAAATCTTTTTTCCACACTCCATGGATATTGTGAGTGTTATGAAGAGAGACTCGGTTTTTCTAAAAATTCTGACTTACGTGTGATTCTACGATAAATTTGAAAAATTTGTAAATATTTTGAGTATAGAGCACACAGATTCTTGAAAAGAAAAAATGGTAAAAAATAGTTGTTATTTCACAGTATTTTATATCAACACTACTTTTTACGTTTCTCCCATTTTTTTACGTTCTTTATATTTTTTTTGTGAAGTAAAAAAAGAAGAGGAAGAAGAAAAATATTCTCATCAAGCGAATAATAAAAAAGCATATTACCGTAAGAAAAGAAATGTCGACTCAATAGAGAAACATTTGCTGCCAACTCCCATATAATTTTTGACTGCGCCATTTTGTAGTATGCCAAAACATGAAGTATTATTATTAATCTAAAAAGCAGAGTATTGCACAACTCTCTATACATCATTTTATTTATTACTTTCTAATTTTTTTAAAGATCCTTAAAATAAAAGAAAACCAGAGGAAACGCGGAGCGTAAGACATTTTTTATAAACAGAACGATGAATAGGAATAAATAACGAAACAAAATAAACTAATTCTACATTATACTTTTGAAAGTGGTCTGTGGCCTGCTATTAAAATTTAATCTAGAGTTTTGTAAAATATGAACACAACGCTCCTTATATGACAAATGATCATTAGATAATCATTTAATTTTTGGAACATTAAGTAATCCATCATTGAATCATTCACTTATTAATACGAAACCAAGTTGTATATTATTAATATTATTATTAACTAAAATAGATGATACTATCCGACCACATCAGTGATTCTGACAACATAAGCCATTTCCTATCTCCTATTGTGTAACGTTTTCATCCAAAATCATTTATTTCATGTGATAAAGAAGCGTTCTCTAGTCACACTCGTTCTGTACTATATATTCTTAATTTCTATATTGTAGACAGAGTAAAGAAAATACGTGTCGTTGATACATATTGTTTTACCTCTCTGATGATTTTTTTGAAGCAAGATTAAAACACGTCGTGATTTGCTTGATTCACCCTTTACATCCTCTGTACGAGTACATTATTGCAAAATTATTTAACTTTAACAAGAAGTCGGTTATTGAGAAGCATGAGTCTAAATTAGTAGGTTGAACCTTTTTTTCCGTCAAAAGATAGGTGAATCTATTTATCGATTGACTCACCCTCGTCCTCACATTCAAGATAGTCGAAACACTATGACAGCTCATATCATAACAACAAATTTATCTATCATTCATTTGTTTATTCAAAGTAACAGTGTATCTGGTCAAGCTTTTTATTCTTCTCGTACAAGTCGATAGATTGATCATAAACATAACTCAGGACGACAGCATGAGTAATTCACACTTATACCCACACTCCTCAAGTTTGACAAAAAAGAAATGCAGATGTGTTGGTCTTATTTCATATTTAACCGTTTGCCGTAAAGCTGTTATTTTTCAAAATTATTCGATGGCTGAGCAGTGCTCAGTGTGGGCCTATCTTGATTACATCACTAATGTTTGTAATGATGTCATTCATCGAAGAGGTAGAAGACCTTTTTTTTGCATCAAAAGGAAAATTTCCCTCTTTTATCCTCAAGATTGAGCTTTTGTCTTTTCTACCATGAGCACCTTTGCCTTTTTTTTGCTTCAGCATATAAAAGCAATCTTCAAGGTTACAGCTTTAGCATGTAAGATACGAATGAAATTTTCCTTCTTCCTTTTCATTCGTCTCTCTTTCATCCTCTTATTTGCGCGCAGTCCTGGTAAATATTGATGTTTTAATATTTTTTTGAATACTCATAGGAAAAAATGGTTTCATTCTATGCTGTCGACTACCCATTTTCCGGTTTACATTTTTCTACCTGTTGTCGCAGATAAAAAATGCCCGACAACAGAAGGAAAAAACAACATAGTTACATTGCATTCATTTTTTTAATCAAAAATTTGCATTCTGTTCTTTTCCTCTTATTTCTCAGCTTTGCCCTTTCTTTTTTTTCTCCTCTTTCTTCTCAAAAACATTTACTATATTGTATGAATTGGAAGCTTCTATACTGAGCAACAAGAAATAGTTCTGCATACCAATAACATTTGAGTTAATCGCAACAAATCAAATGGACTTTTTAGCTGCGATCCGAAAAGGGTTGCCTCCAATCGGCATAAATGAGTAAGGCTAATACAGTTTACTTTTTGACACAGTCCATACTCCAATTTTGTAATTGCTTTGAAAAAAGGCAAAATGTTTCAAAAAGAGTCTAGACGGTTAAGTTAGAGTGTGGGTGTCTAACGTATACTACATTCACACCCGCAACCATCCACATCCCACCCTAGTTTTGTTTGCTCTGTCAGACAATAGCATTCGATTAGACTTATCTACGAAAAATCTTGATATATGGTGAAAACTTTGAGAAAACAACAAATGTTACCAAGTTCTACCAAACTTCAAGAATTTTTCTCAAACAAAATCTAATCTGGGACCATCCTTTGGTAGAGCGAGCAAAATTGTTTACGCCCAGGTCAATGATTCCGGCCTCCGGAACCTACAGGAACCGGCCGAAAACGGTGTATTTTCCGGCCTCTTCCCGCCGTTTCCGGTGTTTTTCCGGCCATTTCCGGCGGGAAGAGGCCGGAAAATACACAGTTTCCGGCTGATTTCTGAAGGGTCTGTGGCGTGAATCACCGATCGAAAAAACGATCCTTCAACATCTTTTTCCATACGAACAGCAACTAAAGTCTTAAAAATACCTTGAAATTAAGTTACCTGATCAAAAAGATCCTCCAAGCACATTGTCTACCAAAAGAACCATCAATGTGTCAAAAATACCTCAAAAATTAGGTACATTGCATAAAAGACCTCCCAAGATCTTTTTCAATTAAAACACCTATCACAATGTTAAGAATACCTTTAAAAAAGGTATATAGCATCGAACCAGGTCTTTGAAAGATCGAAAAAGTCTGATTTTAATCAGGTTGTAAATACTCACCAATGATTTTTTAATGCATCTTACTCGTACTTCTTCTCTCAGTACAATGAGCTCTAGCGCGTGGGGCACTCATATATATAGGATGGACCCCGGTCTTTGAAAGATCGAAAAAGTCTGATTTTAATCAGATTGTAAATACTCACCAATGATTTTTTAATGCATCTTACTCGTACTTCTTCTCTCAGTCGGATGAGCTCTAGCACGTGAGGCACCTATATATATATATAGGGTCGACCTCAGTCTTTGAAAGATCGAAAAAGTCTGATTTTAATCAGGTTGTAAATACTCACCAATGATTTTTTAATGCATCTTACTCATACTTCTTCTCTCAGTAGAATGAGTTCTAACACGTCAGGCACCCATATATATAGGATGGACCCCGGTCTTTGAAAGATCGAAAAAGTCTGATTTTAATCAGATTGTAAATACTCACCAATTATTTTTTAATCTATCTTACTCGTACTTCTTCTTTCAGTGGAAGGAGGTCTGACACGTGGGGCACTCATATATATAGGGTGGACCACGGTCTTTGAAAGATCGAAAAAGTCTGATTTTAATTAGATTGTAAATACTCACCAATGATTTTTTAATGCATCTTACTCGTACTTATTCTCTCAGTCGAATGAGCTCAGGCACATGGTACACTCATATGTATAGGGTGGACGGATGTCTGGAAGGGACTGAAAAAAATCGATTTCATTCTGATGAGTAGCACTTGAAACCCATGTTTGTAGCTGAAAAATAGAGCTGATTAACTTAAGTTATTGAAATAATTAGATTGAAATACTGCAGATATGCGCGATTTTTTTCTGTTCGTTTGTTGAGTGGATGTTTATCGGAATTTTAGTTGCTGTTTTGACATATGTACTTGCGAGAAGTGGCGCTGATTAATCAGCTAGAGGTTATGGTGTTCGTGCAGCTGGAACGAGTAGGTTTAAAGTGATATGTTATCGCATGCTGAGGGTTTGGGAGTGGCCATAGCTGAAGATGACGGAGAGATTCATACTCGTCACGGGCATGCCAAATGATCCACACCCACATCCACCCACAGCCTATATCGACTCCTACACCTATCCACGTGTCACACTATCCACACCACTCGCACTCTGGTGTTGTTTGTTGAAGTAGAAGTATTGCCAATCGGCGACATGTATAACTGGTGACGAGAACATGTAGCTTATATTTGATAGCAGCAGTTCGTCAACATTAACGGCTGTGGGTGTGGGTGTCGGAGACTTCTTTTTACCCACATCCACACCCTGACGTACATCCTCATGAGAAATCAAATTGAAATATCTCACTTAACTACTTGCTACTTTTGGAAGGGTACTCGCTGCAGAGCGCGATATCTCCTCCTTCCTTAAACATTACGTATAGGGATTATGAAGTCCGACATCGGATGTACATCCTCATGGAGAATGAAAACGAAATACGTCATTTAAGTACTTTGTGCGTTCCAAAATGGTAATCGCTGCGGAGTACGGCATCTCTGTGCTCATACATTACGCATTGGAATTATGAAGTATTTCAACTCGAATGTGTATCCTCATGAGAAATGAAATTGAAACGCCTCAGTTGGGTGCTTTGTGCTTTCTGAAGAGGGTAAGGTGCGTGTGGACGTGAGTGGAGTGCATATTGGTTTGGATGGGTTTGGGGGTAGCTGTGAGTATGGTTGCCAGTGAAGACTATATCTACGTCCACACATCCATCGACAACCATACTGGTATCTACACCCAAACCCACACCCACATCCAGACCCTCCTGGGAATCAAAGACGTCTCCAAAAAGTGGTTCACATTTATATTCAGATCATTAGTTTTCTTCGTTACGCACAACACTTGTTTGGTGTAGGTGTGTCGGTGGGTGTTGGTGTGAGTCGGAGTGTGAATGTGGAGAAACTCTTAAATACACTCACACCCAAATCCACACCCACACAACCACATCCTAGTTTTTGAGAAATATTAGAAAGATGTTTGAAGCCCTTTGTGACGCTTAGAAAGACGCTTGAAAGATCCTTATAGATCTTTCAAAGTCTTTCAAAGATCCTTATAGATCTTTCAAAGTCTTTCAAAGATCCTTATAGATCTTTCAAAGTCTTTCAAAGATCCTTATAGATCTTTCAAAGTCTTTCAAAGATCTTAGAAAGATGTTTGAACGATCTTTCAAAGTCTTCGAAAGACTTTGAAATGTCTTCGGAACTCTTTGAAATATATTTGAAAATCTTGGAAAGATGTTTGAAACACCTTTCAAAGATTCTTGAATGTTTTTTCAGAGAGCTTTGAAAGTCTTTGAAAGATCTTTGGACGATGTTTGAAATATCTTTGAAACATCTCCCAAAGATCTTACAAAGGTGCTTGAAAATCCTGGAAAATCTTTGGAAAATGTTTGAAAGACCTTTGAAAGCCTTTGGAAGTCTTTGAAAGATTGTTGAAAGATCCTTGTAAGTCTCTGAAAGATCTTTCAAACATTTTTGAAAGTTTTTGAATTTTTTCCAAAGACCTTTCAGACTCTTCGAAAGTCTTTGAAAGATCTTAGACAGATATTTGCATAATCTATTGATTTCTTGGAAAGCCTTTGAAAGATCTTTGAAAGATCTCAGAAAGATGTTTGAATGATCTTTCAAAGTCTTCGAAAGCCTTTGAAAGATCTTTGAAGCATTTTTTCAAAGTCTTCTAAAGTCTTTGAAAGGTCTTGGAAAGTCTTTGAAAGTCTTATAAAGACCTTTGATAGATCTTGGAAGCATTTTCTCAAAGTCTTTTAAAGTCTTTGAAAGGTCTTGGAAAGTCTTGGAAAGTCTTTGAAAGTCTTAGAAAGACCTTTGATAGATCTTTGAAGCATTTTTTCAAAGTCTTTGAAAGTCTTTGAAAGGTCTTGGAAAGTCTTAGAAAGGTCTTTGAAAGTCTTAGAAATACCTTTGGAAGATCGTTGAAGCATTTTTTCAAAGTGTTCTAAAGGCTTTGAAAGGTCTTGGAAAGTCTTTGAAAGGTCTTGAAAAGTCTTTGAAAGCCTTTGAAAAATCTTTGAAGCATGTTTTCAAAGTCTTTGAAAGGTCTTTGAAAGTCTTAGAAAGATCTTTCAAAGATTTTTGAAAGCTTTTTCAGAGATCTTTCAAAGTGTTTGATAGTCTTTTAAAGTTCTTGGAAAGGCCTTCGAAAGATCTTAGAAGGATTTTTGAAATATCTTTGAAAATCTTTGAAAGGTGTTTGAAAGTCTTTGAAAGATCTTCGAAATCTCTTTCACAGATCTTTAATACGACCGGACGTGGGCTTTGTAAATGGAACGGAAATGGGTGCTTTATAACCGGGATCCTGCGGTTGGGAAGAAACACCGGAACCTTTGTTCGGAACCGTACTGGAAACGGCAGTTATACAGCTCGGATCCGGTTAGCGTACTATAAAACCGGAAACTTGGTCAGGAACCGGACCGGGAACGACAACCGTATCCGAACATTGCATGCTGGTGCAGGAATTAGTGGGAACTAAGCAGGATCCGAAAGCCGGATCCGATTTTGGAATACTGCTTCCATGAAATGGCCGGAATTTCGCAGGATCCTATCGTTTCCTGGCGTACATCTTTGACCTGGGCGCCTTACATCAACATTTGAGGCTATTTCATATTGCAGACATACAATATTTTAGTCAGAGTTTTAGTGGTAAATGCATGCGTATTTAAGCACAGTGTAAAAAACTTTTCAATTTTTCTTGTATTAGCTAGATCATCTTATACGCCTTAAATTAATCAAAGTGATAGGTGATGCCGAATGTATTTTTCACGATTTCTTTTGATTATTTGGTATCATTATTTTGATTACTTTCGTAGCTCATTTTAACGCCATTTTCCAGTTTAGTATCTATCTGGGGAGGTAACAGATAGTGAGTTGAAGTTAAATTCCCAAACTTTACCCCTTATGAAAGTTTTATAATAAAAGTGTTGTAACTGAAACACATATGCTACAAAAAGCGTAAATTTTTATGATAGATTTTTTAGATGTCATCAAGGTGGAATCAGCCGATATCTGATTAGTGCGACATCTTTCATTTTCATTAATTTCTAGTCATTCGTAATTTCTACCGGTTTCTGATACTCTGAAAGCCCGTCAGTAATGAGTGTATTTTGTGAAACACGATCTGAAGGGAGCGATGAAATGTTTGGGGGTAGAAATTTGGACCCCCCTCCGAGCCCCCCTCCCCCGCACAAACCATGACAGACACTCACATGACCCGCCACAGACCGTGACAGACGGGCTCTAGACCCGTTACAGACCGTGACAGTCATGCTTTTCTTAGAAAATTTCACATGAGCTGTTCGCAAAATTGAAAACAGATTATAATCTTTGTGTTAATTCTGTAAGCTGTCTGTAGCCTAATTCCGTACAGTGTTCTGATTTTATTTTGCAGAACTTGATAAAAAATATTGCAAATCGGAAAATACTTGAATATCATATCAATTACTTCTGTAAAAGAAAATTTTGGTGTCATCCTTCGTACTGGGTACATCATGTTTCACATTTTGGATTCCGCAACGAATTGCACTAACAGGTTTTTAATATGAAGTTGTGTAAATGGGCTAGAATATCATTGTTTTGCCTAGTTGTGTTAGAATAATCTTTCTAAAAGAGGTTCAGTTTGGAAAAAAGGGTGGGAGGTAGAGCTCTCTTAAACACCTGCAGGCATTTTTCATTTGCCGTAGTTTTTGAAATTTTGTGCAACTTTTGACGAATCATTAATAAACGAATGAAATCTTAAACAGTTCAGCGTCTTCCTGTAAATTATAAATGGCTCCTTATGCTACCTTTTTTTATTCACAGCACAACAGCTGAGTCCAGCTCAACAAGCAGTGCTTCAGCAAGGTCGGCTCACAATTCACTTGAAGAGAAACAACTTGAAATCAATAGACTAAAGAATGAAGTAGAGACTTTACGTACATTCAGAAATAACAACGGTTCTCACATAGAGAGATCAAAAAAGGTTTATTTACGGTGCCTCCTTGAAAAATATCGCTTTAAAATGTTCCAGAAATATCTACATCAACAGCAAAGCAATGGAAAACCATCGAAACTCAAATCAATTCATTTGCAAACATTACACCAGAACGGATATAAGGAAGATTGCCCGTACAGTGAACATTATCAAACAACAACCTTTATGGAACATCTCTTAGATATACTGATTACTCATGACATTGCAAAACCTGCCGAAGAAAACAAACTCATTGATTTTTCAAGGGGCTGGCCGAATAGGAATACCCCTAAGCAATACAAAAGTTTATCGGAAGAAATTCATTCAGCAAATGAATCTGATCTAAGAGATGTACTGAATGATTACACACACGTCGTCCTTTCGATTGACGAGCGACAAAATTACAAGCATATATTCCGAGAGGTGTTTCCGAAATTATGATGTGTGGGCCATTTTTCATAATCATTCTTTATTAGAATAACTCTTAAATGGCTTCATATAATCCTCAATACTAATGAAAAAGACATTGGATCACGCAAATAAACTCGGGTGCGGTTGTGGCTGTCGGTTTCATTGTGGATGTGTGGTATCGACACAGATTGTAAATGTAGGGTGTGTGCAACAAGAACATTCACATCCACACTGTTCCAGATCAAAACTGAGCCACCGGACTCTGTCCCAAACCTCCTCAATCCAAAGAATTCCGACTGTTGGATGCGATCGGATTACGGGTGTGGGTGTGGATAGGTGGGTAGGTCGGTGTGGATGTGGATATGTACTGTTGGTCGCAGGTGTGTGGGTATGGGCAGGTGGTTGTGTGGGGTGTCGTGCGTGTGGGCGTGGGTGGTTTTCTCTTTACGACACCCACATCCGTACTCCGCACACCCACACCCACATCCGTACTCCGCACACCCACACCCACACCCACTCCCCCACACCCACCCCACACTCACACCCACACCCCCCACACACCCACACCCACACCCACACCCCACATCACATCCACACCCACATCCTTCAGCCACCCACACCCACACCCTCACACGCACACCCACACCCACCCTCAATTGGAATATTCATCATAACTCACTTTATCTGAAAGTGTTCGAACAATCATTGCTAGAGTAGTTTTATTTTTAAATAAATAACACAGAAAATTATAGGTGTCTTATAGCATCCAGATAACGTTCAACATAATCTGTATTCTTTATCGAAGTAAGGATTCAAGATGCAAACGTCGGCAAATGGCTGTTTGGTGTCGTTTAAGTATCATATTGAATTCTCTTTTGTAGATCGCTGAAGGCCAGATAAATACAACAAATGTGACTAATGATGGTGTAAATGAGATAAAATAGCCGATGAGAAACAACCATGGATCTCGAAAAGATCTCATACATCCCGATAAGAATGAAATCACTAGATGTGGAACGCTACCAGTAACTAAAATAATTGGACTAAGAATGAGATGTTTCTGTTGAAAGAATTGTTCACGTAAGTATTTTCGATATGTTTGTCGTTTGTGAGCAGTCGAATGCGTTCGAGAAACTAATACAATGATCACAATAGCTGAGATCAGATTAATAATGAACGGAGTCACAAAATGAAAAATATACATTATTGAATCAAAAATTTTTATTGTAGATGTATATCGAACAATACACCAGATTCGTTGTTCTTCTTCATCATCAATTAACTGACGATGGATGGGCTCGTGTACAACACTGAGAGGAATACATAGTACACTCTAAAAAAAATCGGTTTTTTACCGAACCCCCAAAAAAGGTTCCGGAGATGTCTAAAAGCATCCAAAGATGTCCAAAGTCTCAAAAAAAGGATAAAAAAATCTACGAAACCTTTAAAGGTTCTTACCGTGTACCGAGGATAAGAACCTTTTGCTGCGAAACCTTTTTTTAAGTTCCGTACAGCAGAAAAAGGTTTCGTAGGAAAATACGAAACCATTAGAGTTTCGTATTAAACTCTACAAAATCATGAGGGTTTAGTGCAAAATCATGAGAGTTTAGTACGAAACTATTAGGGTTTAATATGAAACTCTAAAGGTTTCGTATTTTCCTACGAAACCTTTTTCTGCTGTACGGAACTTAAAAAAAGGTTTCGCAGCAAAAGGTTCTTATCCTCGGTACACGGTAAGAACCTTTAAAGGTTTCGTAGATTTTTTTATCCTTTTTTTGAGACTTTGGACATCTTTGGATGCTTTTAGACATCTCCGGAACCTTTTTTGGGGGTTCGGTAAGAAACCGATTTTTTTTAGAGTGTAATACTCCGATGATAACCAAACGAGCTGTCTCTCTACTCTTATTATAATCAAAATGAATCCCTTTCATCGCAATGAGAACTCTTTCAATAGCAACACATGCACTAAGCCAATCTCCAATGGCTGGAAGAAATCGAAGGAGATATTCGATTGAAATACAATTGATCAGAAGAACAGTTCGATTTGTAATCCAAAATAATTGTGAAAGAATCAATAGCCAAAATTTGAGTGTAAAGACAAGCGTAGAAATAAGCGAGTTTATCGACAATATCAGAAGATAAAGTCCACATCCAACTTTACAGAAATTCTTTGACTGAAAAGTCATAATGGAGAAAATGGCGTTGAGCAGACCTACAACCAATATTATCATCGTCAGAACGACACTCACTTTGATCACATTTGGTTATTGTCTGATCATAACATGTGGTCGAATTTAATATCCGAGAATAACATCCAGTGAGAGACCGAAGCCCTTGGTAGTAAACTGACATTTTCCACCATAGAAACATTCAGGACAAACACACATTGTGGATGCTGGACAAGTTACACGATCTGGAAGACATTGACCTCCATTCTTACAGATCATTCGTCCTTGGCATCGTGACGTTTTATTGAAATCGTAAGAAAAACAATTCGCATATCCATCGTGCTTGCATAGACACATAAATCCTTCATTATCGTACAAACAACTTAGTTCAGAATAGTTTCGACAAAGACCATGATAATACTTCACTCGACGTAGTAGAGGAAAGTCAAGGAATTGTTGATCGAATAGATTTTCTACGGCGGAGCAATGATGAAATAATTTCATCTCTAATTCAATGTCAACTAAACGCGAAGCGTTAACTTGCAGAAAGCCAAGATAGAATTCAGTGTCAATTTGTACTAAAATCAAATTGAACAATATTGATGTATACAGAATGATCAAGTCTTGATCGAAAGCGATCTTTTTCGCGGTTGTTGTAAGCAGAGGATCATCTTTCTCCTGTATAGTAACCAAAGTAATCAGAAAAGACCGAGGAATTTTCACATTACGAAGTGAAATCGTAATACGTGTATCTTTCACGTCACAAGTTCTTCCCGAATAGCCTGAACTGCAAATGCATGTGAAGGTACTCATCGATATTCGATCATCTTCCGGTACGCATTGACCATCGTTTTTGCATGGATTATGTTCACAAGCAGAAGGAGTCAAACATCGTGGACCAGATTTACTTGATGAACAAAGACAAATGGATCGATTATTTACTTGACCAAGACAAAGCGAGTCGATGGAGCAATGGCAACCATCTTGACGAATTGAACAATGTCGACCTGACCAACCTGGATCACAGTGACAGAAATACTCATTAGTATTTGTATAGACAGCACAACGACCATGATCCCCGCAAATAAGTTGGCAATCCTTTGGAATACCGATAGGATAAGCTGGGATGATTAAGTGTGCAGCAAGTCGATTAACAGGAAGAAACCAGAATTTTACTGGTAATACTGGGTGATCCAAAAGTTTTGCAACATTTTCAAAAAGTTAACTTTATTGATAAAAGAACAAAGTAAAAGAATAACAATATAATGTTCATAAAGCTACATCGAAGCACTAATAGAATCAACAATGTTCATTAATAACTAGTTCACCTTCATGATTTTCTACAGAATACACTCTTCGAAGGAAAGCACCAATAACTTCCCGTAGGTAACTAAAGTCAATTTTCATGACTGCTTTCCGAATTTCTCGGCGTAAATCGTTGATCGTTTTTACTTTTCTGTATTCCATTTGACTTGATATCCTATCCCAAATTGAATAATCCAATGGATTAAGCTCTGGTGAATTGGGTGGCCACTTTTGCTTTGAAATGAAAAACTTGAAGTGTTTTTTGCACCATGCCTGAGCCCGACGGTCGGTGTGAGAGCTTGCCCCGTCCTGCTGAAAGCCCCAATTTTGATGGCCAAATAACCAGTTACCTTCCTCTTTGTAAAACGGTAACAATTCTTCATAATACGTCTTACCATTTAGCCGTTCGTCGTTCGCAAAAAAATATGGTTCCGTAAGTCCGTTCCATGTTGCTCCCAATGCAACCATGATCGACACTGGAAATTTTTCCTTTTCATGAACACCACCACGTTCATTAGCATCGCACCGATTGTCAGCCCAAACAACATCATTTTTAGGATTAAAATAACCATTCCTTGTAAATATTTTTTCGTCGGTAAACATCATATTTTCCACTTTGTGGCGATTAATATTTTTTCTGATCCATATGCAACATTTTTTTCTTATTGGTTTTTGATCTTGTTTCAACTTTTGGACATTAATTTTTCGATAACATTTCTTTCCTAAATCTTCAATAAGTACTCGTCTGATGGTTGCATATGTACTTTTAAAATCATTCGCCATTGTCCGTATACTTTTTCGACGAATGTTGGAATCAAGCCGTTTTTTGACCAGATTTATAAGTCGTTTTGTTCGTCCAGTTCTTGGTCTTCCTGATTTTGATTTAACACAAATTAAGCCAGATTGTTTATAACGACGTAGCCAGCGATGTATCGTGGTTCGGTTAACCTTATTTGCCAATAATTTTGCAATTTCTGGAGCCTTTTTCCCACTTTGAAAGTGGGAAATTGCTACATTTCGGAGATCATTGCTTTTAACCATCTGAAATTTAAGAAAATAATAGTATAGAAATAGTAACCTATCAGTATGATGTGGGACATAAGTGTCTACTAAAACATGGAGAAATAAACCACGAATCTCGACAAAGAGGTAGTAGACAAAAATTTTTCAAAATGTTGCAAAACTTTTGGATCACCCGATATCCAGCTGGTATGATAATCGAGTTTCACCTTATTATAAGCGTCAATACGAATGGTGTAGTTCTTTGTCAAATTCTTTGGACGAGATCGATATAGCATATTGAGATTGTATTTCATATCACAAATGTGTGCAGAAATGTACGTCAATTGTTCGTAGGAATCAATTTCTTCATTATTATCAATTAGTGTCAGAACAATGCCGTATATTCCATGACAGATCGGAGCACATTCCTTACTAAATTGAATAGTCAGACTGATTCGTTCACTCTGATATTGACATCGATCACCGTAGTAGTTGGGAGGACATAGACAATGTTCCTGCTTATCGATTCCGACAAAGATTAGAATACCTCGATTGCAGATCCAAGCCTGACGAAAGTCGATCTTCCTAGGTAAAAATTCAATATAAATACGAGAAGTATCTCCAGTTAGGATGGGCGTAGGTTGGCGTGTCAATGATATATTCTGTCGAAAACGACTGCTATTGTCTAGCATAAAATACCTAATTACTCGATTGAGTATGCTTTCTAGAAACATATCCATGGCGAGACTTTCTAAAACATTTGCAATCTGTCGATCTTTTTGGCATTCCTCTTTCGAACGAACAGTAATCTAGACCGTTGCAACCTATGATCGTACATAATGTCGAATTCCAACATCGATAGCGCATGAATGGTATTTCTGGATACTCTTGTCGACAGTGATCTCTTTCATCAGTAGAACCAAGACAATCGATCTTACCATTTCCAGTGTCATTCATTGGCAAACAAATCACTTTGAAAGTTATAGGCGACACACATTCATGATGATCAGGGTAACATTTCGATGTGGGATTGCAATTAATTTGATCAGCCCCATTTGGACATGTCCAAGCCATATCACATTGAGTATATTGATTGTTACATGGCCATTGTTCACAATTTGTTTCATCCGTTTCGTTCTCTCTGTCAGTATGTGCAGCTGGAAGATGAGTATATCCATCGCAAAGATTTTGATAAGGCAACTTTTGCTTGTAACTATAGCGTTCGTCTTCACCATGACGGCAATGCTCCTTAGAATCACGCATTAACACAGGTGAGAGACATTTATTTTCTGATGGACATCGAAAGCGATATGGATGATTCAAATGACATGATTGAGTATAGGTTTCATCCGAACCATTGAGACAATCAGCAATACCATCGAGTAATCGATGCTTCGAAATACACTTGGTTGTATTAGGACAATGAAATAACGATCGATCAAAGCAATGCGTTTCGTTTCCACTTTCATATAATGGTGAACACATATGAAATGGTATAATCATGTAATTAATATCGATCGAACCAATATCTGTCAAATGTAAACAAGTTAAATTATTGATCTGAAAATCCGGTGGAAAAGGACATCGTTGTATATCATAGCAGACAAAGTCTGGCAATGGAATTCGTCCAAAAGAACCATAGATGATTGTTATGTTCGTCCAATATCCAAATTGTGCGTAACTTTGAATAACAGGTAACACTGGAACCATCACAAAAGTTGACTGATTGCATACTGTTTGAATTGAAATAGAACAAGGCAAAGTTTGGCTTCCACATATCGACCTTATACAGTCAACGCCATATATTCCACTTGTAATACAGGCCATCACCGTTCGACATTCTAACGTCAAAGTTGAGGAGCCTTGTGTGCCGACCAATACTGACCCAATCAATAATAACTCACGATTATTAGCACATTTTGAATGGTCTACTGCAGTTGGATTCGCTATCCAGTCTAGAGGTGACAGGTTGATATGCTGTCCATCACCACATACAAAACCTCGATAGCCAAAAAAATGATCTGATTCTTCACACCGAAATGCTGGATCTTGAAAGCATTGAGGAAATCCTCGAATTCGACGGTATTTCTGATTCTCATTGTCATTCTCATCAGTTCGATCTAAGCAATCTGGATTATAGGGACTATCATTAACAAACTGCTCAGGTATACACATACCATTATGACATCGATACTCGTTCGGCGCGCATTCGTTTATCTCTAGTTGAAAACAATGCTTTTCATCAATGCCATCGTCTAAACAATCAATTCGTCCGTCACATATCTCACGCCAATCAAGACAAAGAGGTAGTATTCCACGATTGCATTTCAGATGGATATAGCAAGTCAGATTAGTGATAGCGAATATCTCCATGGCATTGGTGCTATTTTCCTTTGCGAAAAAAGTTTTACGTACAATCTCGTTGATTGGCTCGTTCGAATCGAATGTATATTGACAAAATGGTCCAAACCATAGTGAAGTACAGTTATTAAATATTTCAGATGATAAAATTAAGTTTGAGGTATTCAAATAATATTGATAACGTTCAATAAGATCGATTGGAGCTGACCACAAGAGTAGATCTTGTGCGTTGACCTTCAGCTTTTTTAAGTCATTGAATGTGAAATTTGATGAAATGCTACTTCTTGCGATCGTCATATCTTGTTGGAATTCTGCCTCGGTCAATGGACGCATACAATAAGAAATGAGTTGATGAGGGCTTTGGAAAATATATCCAAAAGTATCATATGATGCAATGTCGTCAAGTACCTTGTAATACAAACAATCATAATACCAATCAGTGTCACTTACTGAATTGGTACGAGAGAGATAATATTGCGATTTAGTTGAAATCAACAGTGATATGAAAATCGAGAAAATAACAGAATACATCAGCATGATGCCTAATTACTACTGAATTCACTCTGATCGTCTATCTCTGTATGAAAAGAATTCTATCAGAGATGACACTGTGTTGAACGTTATTGGATCTTCTGTCAACAGATGCAGACACGTTCTGTCGATAAGCATGCATGTAAAACCTATAGGATGAAACATGAATCGAGCATATATATTTGAGAAACAGATCGTGTCAGAAGCACGTCATTAATCTTATTCAACACTGAAAATACAGTACTCATTACAAGAAACGTTTTTTTAAAAGAATTGCTCAGAAATGTGATTAAAACGCATAGCCATACATCGTTCGGTAATCGAACAAGGGTGTAGGTGTGGGTGGAAAGTACAAACAGACATCCACACCGACACTAACACCCACACTGACGCCCCACACCCACACCCACACTCTCGACTAGCAATCAATATTATTGAATGCTTGTTATGATATAGTACAGACACTTTGTATATTGCTCATGATATAGTGAATTAAATTATTGTCATCTGCTTTATTATGGAAGAAGAAAACAAACAATCTTCAATTTTTAAAAATCACAAAATTGATCGATTCAAAAAGACAAAAAGCTTGAGGATCTTTCTTAATTTTCTCACAGAATAATTAAATCTTTTGAAATTTTGTCATTTTTATGATTTTTAAAAATTGCAGATTGTTTGTTTTCTTGTTCCATAATAAAGCAGATGATAATAATTTAATTCATTCACTATATTATGAACAATATACAGTATCTGCACTATTATGGAAGAAAAACACAATACTGTGGATAAAATTTTCAGCTTTCATTTTCCTTTCTTTATTTCTTTCTTCTATTTAACTGCATTGTCTATTTATTTCTATATATATATGTATACTGTATGTTTTGTACTTTAGGCCTATGTAACTATATAGGTATAATTGTCTCTTGTTCAAATATAAATAAAATACAAAAAAGTGGCAAAATACTTTTGTCGTCTACTGTATTAGTCGATGCAGTGATGTTTTCGACATGAGTAAAAGAATGACAACAAGCATCAATCTCGCGCAAAGTCAGTAGTTCGTTGCAATCAGAAATGCTTATGGGCAATACAAGATTAACAAGTAACGCGACGCAAACGTCGCTAACCCTCTACTGAAAGGATGTGATTTCGTTGAACATATGGTACTCCCGAAGAAGAAGATCACAGAACTAATATGCTGCTATGCATCTATAAAAAGATAAATAGTTCTCATCACCATGGCTCGCTTGCTAATTGATTGGGTTTGATTTAACCATTGTGGGGTGTGGGTTGGTGGGTGAGTGTGGGGTGTGTCTGAGTATGGATGAAGTGAAGACACATGCCCACACTCATACCCCACACCCATACACACAACCCATACCCACACGTCCCACACACCCACGCGCATCCACACCCCAAGATGGTTAAATCAAACCCAATCAATTAGCAAGCGAGTCATGGTGACGAGAACTATTTATCTTTTTATAGATGCATAGCAGCATATTAGTTCTGTGATCTTCTTCTTCGTGAGTACCATATGTTCAAGGAAATCACATCCTTTCAGTAGAGGGTTAGCGACGTATGCGTCGCGTTACTTGTCGTTTTATTTCGAACAAGGATCATTTTAAGAATTGAATTCTTTTACCTGCTTGTAATAAGTTATCAAATCAATTAAGATATGTATGAAAATGTTTAAATAAGTACAATGATTTTTATGCAGCGGTAGACCTTCAATTGCTGATTATAAAAAGAAGTCCAACACGAAATTTTGTTAGAAGTCAATTAGATACTTAAATCATATAATAGCTGTATATATTGTTTTTCCAACTAAGCTCTTTTAAAAAGTTATCATAATGTTTAAATTGTGACATGAAGTACTGCTGCAAACAAAAGGTTGTTACAAAACAATTAGCTACTTAATCATCAAGTAGCTGTATATTATTCGAAAAAGTATTTCGTTTGAGAAGCTACGGTTTCAACATGATTATATTTCTAAACATTCTTCATCGCTTCAAATAGTAGCATCGGTTAATCAATTTTTGCAT